>JANIJG010019314.1:0-59709 GCA_024611175.1 Megaceryle torquata
GTGCTGAGGGCTCCAGAGCTGGGCGCAGTATTCCAGGTGAGGTCTCACCAGAGCAGAGTGGAGCAGCAGAATCACCTCTCTTGATCTGCTATCTGGATTAACTGCCGGTAGCAACAGTTGCAAAGATCTGGAAGCGGAATTAGGGATGAGACTGAAGTACAGAATGATTTTTTCAAAAACTTGATCAAGATGTGATTAAATAAGGACGAAGTTTTATAGGTAGGTAGAAATAACCAATTCCATAAGTACAAGTAAAGAATGAAAGAAAAGCATGGTTACAGCAAAAGGAGACCATGAGTCACCACACTGAATTTCTGCCAAAAACCAAACCTCACTCTGGACATACTGGAGGGATAACTCCAAGGCATCCAAAGTCATTCTCCCATCTTTCTTGGCACTGGAAAGACAGTCAACATTTCTGTCCAGTTTAGAGTACCACTTTTCAAGGAAAACATGAGCTTTTGGGTAGATGATGATTGGACATCTGTCCATAAAAGTGGAAGAATTGGTGATAGTTTATCTAAGGGAGGACATGAGACATCATAAATTTCTGCAGAGAAACTTCTGAAAATGATTCTAATGTTGTGGAGAGGTTGCACTATCCTATCACTGGAATGACTCAACTTGGAGGAGTATCTGATTTAAGTGAATTGGTGCTGACTTAGAGCAGAGGAATGGAATAATTGACTTGTTGACACCTATTCCAACACCACTGCCTGGGATTTTCTACCAGGGTTTGACAGTAACTGCTTATGTGGAATTGGTATATTCTGCCTATCTGTGAGTTAGTATCTGAACCAGCCTGATTATTAATTGGCCCATTTCTTGTTTTGTTAAAACCTTGGCAATTTTTTCTCTGGTATATCCATGTAGACAAGATTACGGATTCCCTCATTTATGGAAGAGTAACAGCTTTACTGACTTTTTTTCAACCCTTTCCAAAACAAGTCTGAAAAACAGACTATGTAATTAATCCAAAGCACCCCCTGCAAGGCCTGTGAACATCTATATGGTCCTCAGCTTTCATGAAGGAAGGCAACCAGCTGTCTGATGTGCCATGAGTGGTTGATGGCTCCATGGTCAGTACTCACTGCTATTCTGTTTCCCTCTCACTTTCTCCTTGCTTGTGTTTGTCCACCAGCTCCATTCCTGTCCAACATGTAATGAGTTCTCTGGGGTGAAGCTGCCTTTTCTTCTCTTTGTTCACACAGTTGCTAGCAGGATGACTCCTGAGAGAAATTCTCAGGCACTACAATGAATTCATTATTGTTGAGTATAGTAGTATTAATATTTTGTGTTTACAATTATGTAGTAATTATATTCATACTTATTTTCAGTTTGTAGAAAATACACATTGGGAGAAAGGTGATATTTAATCTTTTCTAAACCTATTTGCAAGTTTATTTCAGATTTTCACATATTAAATATTGTGTTGCTTCTACATGAATTGCAACATTGATTTGGGGAAGGCAGAGATAAGGGAGGGGACAAGGCTTCGGTCATTTTTCGTCTGTCTTAAGTCTTCAGTGAACTCTTCTAGGGAAATATTACTCTACTTGTTATTCTTATAGTAGGCATATTCATTCTTATCTTGCATCCACCTGCTTATCTGCCACATTACAGAGGTGTCCTGTCCACATTTAATCTACTGGTTAAATGCCAGTTTAATTCTTCTATGCTGTAGGCCACAAGAAACGTGTTCAAAGGACAGACCCTCATATACACACCACAGTATAAACATTTTAATGAAAGAATTTTTTGTAGGAGGAAAAAAGTTCCTTTGCTTTGAAAATAATGAATAAGCTCTCATTGAAATGAACCTTTATGTATATCTTTATGTTTCTGATCTGGCAGCTTTGAAGAGCTGATATCATCAGTTTTAGAACCTGGAGTCTGGCCACTATTCTCTGAAATATGCTTTACAATGGAAAAGACCATTTGAAAGCGAGTAAAACAATAAAAGAAAAAAAAAAAATCAGGTACTTTTCAAAACTTGCAAACTTTTTATTACTTTGCAAACTTTTTCCCTGACATATGAACCACTCTGTGTCTCTCACCCATACCACTGCCCCACTACTCTGCCACTGCATTTAGGATTCTCAAGCTACTGTTGACAGAATCTAACTAAAGTTTTATTTTTCCATTGAAAACTGTATAATTCCCACTGCATGATGCTGAGCAGCCGTTCTTTCCAGAGCTTACATTGCATCAACCCAAGCAAATACATATTTCTTCAGTTCCTCTCATTTGTAAGCACAAAAGCACACTGGTGTAAGTCTCCACTAAAACCAAATGCAAACTTGCAGGTGAGCTTCAGTAGAGATGGGGAATTTGCACTAAAGGTGTTCATCATTTACACAGCACTTCTTACAGAAGTCACCTCAGTTCATAAGTTTTTTCTACAGACAGAGGAACTGAGACAGAGACCACAGGGCTCTGCAAGCCTCAAAGGTTGACCACTGAATTCAACAGGAGCAAAGACAATGCTTTTGAATCCTTTCCTCCCTTGACCCATGCAGTTTACTTACCCAAAGCTACAGTGAAAATCAGAGCTGGAGTCAGGATTAAAGTACACAAAGTTTCTGCACACAGGTGATAAGCCATGACTTAACTACACACAACCAAAATAGCTTTTCACATTTTGAGCCACAGTACTCTCCAGCCCATCACTTGTGCTGATAGTCCCTGCTGGTCCTTGGGTGGGCTGAGGGGAGACAGCCTGACACCCCTGCACACCCCCAGCACTCCTACTGCTGTGGGAGCTCACCCTCCAATTTGCCACAGAGCTCCCAGGCAACCATCACTCCAAAACTTCCCCAGATGAAACAGAGTTCTCTAAATATAAGAGTGGGTTTAAACAAACCAGAAATGCACCACAGACTACGCTGCCACAAAGATTTAAACCATAAAATTGTTAATAGGGTTTTTTTATTGTAATGAACAATTCTATAATCAATTTTCTTCTCTAGTCCTGTGAATAATAATTTCACAGACTTCTGAAAAAGTAGAAGCTGTATCAAAATGTGCTCTGGATGCTCTTGCAACAGGAACAGGTGCCAAGTCCTGAAAGGCACAACTTCTTTTCTGTATATACTGCTCAGATATACAACAGAAGAGACTTTTCAAACATAGTCTTCTGTGGAGACAACAGGAGACAAAAAAAAAATGGATCAGATGTCGGAAAACAAAATGACAAGAGGCTAAAGAAAGACTTCTGGGGTATTCCAAGGAGACTCCAGCAACCCACATTCTCCCGTGAATCTCAAAGGCCCAGGAACATGGACTGTCTGCCTCTGCTGATGAGCCGCTTAGTTGCAGCAGAATTTAAGAGTACTCTTCGAGGCTCTTCTACTTTCTACAATTGGCCTTATCCTACTGGAGCCTGTGCAAGTGGAGGGTCAAGGCTGTGTGGAGCACAGATATTCTGAGTTCATGTGCTGATTATCACACTCTCAGCACATCCCTTCCTCACACTCTAAGGGGGAGGGAGAAGCAGGCAGAGAAGGCAGATCCATAAATTCAATAGATCAGAGTCCCTATGAATATTATCTGAATTTATAACTACAAGCAGCATGTACCCTTGAATAACAGGTATTAGTTTCTGAGGTCTGCAGTCCCCAAATTTCAGGAGTTTATTGTATTCACACGTAAATGCTTAGCACAATTTATGCAATCAACTTTAATAACAACCCTCTAATCCTGAAAGCATACAAAGAGATCACACATACATAGCAAGTTTCAAAATATAGCAGTGATCTCTTTCACCTGAGGTTGTTTTCTGTAACCAAGCTCAGCTCTGAGGTATCAGGACTCTGCTTTTGCCCACCAGTTTGGTATTAAACAAGAGATGACCCAAGGATCTCCATACTCCTTCTGCTCTGCGTACCACAACAGTTCTGAAATGTGCAAACCCATCATATACTCTGTAGGAAAGATAATAAACCAGATATGTCTGGATTCATCTCCTGTCATGATCCTGATCTCTCCATCTCAGCCAGTCCCACCTGCCACAGTCATGAATGAAGCACCAGGCACTGCCAGGAAGCTATTCCTCTCATACATAAGACATCTAAAACTGGCCAGGCATGTTTCTCTTTCATCCAGAAAGAGAATCAAGGCTCTGATGCAGACATCAAGATTTGGCCACACAAACCCAATACACTCTCTCTGAGATCTGACTCCCTTAAAGCCCCCTCCCTTTGCTCCCCCTTCACTCAACAGCTCCTGCAGCCTCCAGAAGCATCAGGCCTGCAAACAAACACTGCAGCATGAAAAATGCAAATGAACATGTAACCCCCACAGCTTGCAACTACTTGATGACATATTTTTCCATCTCCCGTGGATAACTCATAGCAGGACCACGTTGCGCTCTGTTCAGTTCCTGCACACAGTCCATGTTGCTCTTTGCAGGAGGATTATGACCTTTACTGGTAGCTCATTTGCTATGTGCATCTCTATGTAGTGGCTATGTATTGTGGCTGACAGGCGCCAAGCAAGGAATAAAATGGCCTGTAAGGCATCAGTCTTCTGAACTGCCTCCAGCGTTTTGTTTCAGCCAAAGATCAGTGTCACTAGTTCACTTATCTACTGAAGATCCCTTCTACATGATTATGTAAAATCAAATTATCCTCTCAGTTTCAGTAGGGAAAATTATGACAGTAATGGATGTGCAGTGAAAAAGATGATCAGGGCTGTGGTCTCTTCTAGAATAGCAATCTTATTGGCCATCCTTGGACTCCCTGAATCTTTGTTCCCTGCAAACGGGCAAGGAAGAGCAACCCAAAAGGCAGCCCTAAAAAGCAGGCATAAGTTGGATGCAGTCCTCCTTTCAAACACGAACTAAGTAAACTCAGTCATTCCAGCAGAGCAGACATATCTGAAAAACTGGAAGAATCTGCATGAAAACCCATGACAAGCTGAGCTGATTCAAAACATTTACTGTGATTTTCCAGAAAGAGAAATTTAAAACATCCATTACGATTCTGGTCAGTTACTAGTTTTTTTTCTTCCATTGTTCCACTGGCCTCATTCAACAACTTTTTATCCCAGATCTCAACTAAAACAGCTCAGCCATGCTTTTCCTTTAATAATTCTTTTTTTTTTTTTTTTTTTTTCCCCAGACAAAAATCTGCTTTTTTTACACTTGCTTTACAAGGCAAATTTGGCATACATTTCTGTTGCGTATCCTGACGTCGGCTTATTGAAGGCAGGTGCACACTTTAATATATATGGTCACAGAGACCCCCTTCCAGACTATAAAAGAGTACTGGGCATGTCCTCATGTGCAATAGCTCTAATTTTTTTTATTAATGAGCCTAAAAGTATGAGCTGTTCTTTTGCCTATACACACTACAAGTGAGTGTGAACAGGCAGGCACAGTTCTTCTACATTACACAGGGATGGTGTTAAAATAGCTCCAAAGGTGTTTTTTCTAGTCTATTGTCTTTATGTGACAGTAATGTAAAAAGAAATGTTACTGTAATGTTGCACTTCCATTGCTAATAAGAAAGAATTGTGCAAGAAAATAAAATACGGTGAAGTAGCTTCAGACTTGTCCAACTGCCATCCCTTTTTTTAGTCTGGAAAGAGGTGATACAGCATGCTGTCAAGCAAAAATCCTTCACTTACTACTTAGCATTCTTACTGCATTAATATTATACTATGGACAGTAACAGAAAACAATTATTGTCTGTAATGGTCTTGTTTGTGTTCTCTCTAACCACCTCTCTGAAGGTCAAATCTACACAGGGTGCAACCCCATTCAGCTGACGTGGTGGCTGTGCCCTGTGTCAGGCCATCTCCTGGTCACGTAGACAAGGGACCTGCTGGAGCTCTTTGTCTCCAAGGCAGTTGCTTATGTTCCTATCCATGAAAGAAACAAAAACATACAAGGAAAATGGAAAGAGGCAGTGGGGTTATGCCCATGTAGGGCTTCCTTCAGTGCAGGATCAGGGCACAGATAGAAATCAGAAGTACCCCAAGCTCAGATATGTCTGAAGATATTCAGTAATACATTTCTCACTGATTCCCAAGGCGTCTGAATACCTCTGAGAGCCTATAAAAGCATCTGTACCAGTAACAGAAACAGGTCAAAGTCATGACCTTGGGCACTACAATTCAGTTGTCCAACCTGCTAAACTGTTAGCATGGTCTCTGATATGGATTCAATCCATGCCACCTAGCTGTCCTCAAAAATGCCCCAAGTTTGGGAGTGAATGTGAGTCAGAAAACACTCCCGGGAGGAAGCAAGAAAGCAGCTGCCCAAGTGTGGAGGAGAAGAGAGCAGAACCACAACTGCATCTGCACTTTGGCGCCAGGTGCCCTCAGGCCCAGAGAGTGGCTCTGAGCACACAGACTGAAAATATCAGGAGAATGTATTCAAAAGTGGGTTTGCTACTCAACATTTGTATCTTTTTTTTTTTTTTTCCCCACTAGGTATTTGTTTGAGAGCTAGGAGGTGTAACTGACCAATATACCCCTGAAGTGAAAGAAGTTTTGAAGAAGGACAATGTGCCCATGAAGCTCAGAGAATAATTCAAAGTAGTTGAATTGATCTCAACACAAAGGGGACTGGAGGGGATCTTTGTTTTAGATAAATAGCCATCAAAAGTTGAGTGGATCAGCTAGTGGTGTAAATGTCTCCCTGAGTTATCCAGGCCAGTATGGGGGGAGCAGGCCCAGTACAAAGTATAAAAATGAAACAACAACTAACAAAAGAATTTTGAAGAGAACAAAGGCCTTGAACTGGCCTCAACACATTCATTCCTTATAAATGACAGGATGCCCCGAGGTGAGACAGAGAGTCATAGAATCACATGACCACAGAGTATCTCAAGTTGGAAGGAACCCATATTAATCACTGAGTCCAACTCCCTGCTCCTTGCAGGATTACCTAAAACTAAATCATATGACTAAGAGCATTATTCAGATGCTTCTTGAACTCTGACAGACTTGGTGCCATGACCACTTTCCTGGGGACTCTGTTCCAGGGACTGACGAGGAGAACCTTTTCCTAATGTCCAGTCTGATCTTGCCTGATGCAGCTAATACAGTGAGCGTATTATACAGACCAGTAATGACAATCATATTAGTATTGTGACTGACCTGTGTATTGCAATTGCTATGTTTTGATAAGTGTGACTTACATTAGCATTGTGTTTTTGGTATACTTTCCATCACTCTGATAAATTAGAAATACCAAGTAACATCAATGATCTTCAAATAACTAATCTGATATTAAACATTATGCCCACCATGCATGGAATATCTGAAAGAAGCTGGTCAGAGAGTGTTGGACACTGTCAAGAAGACCGTACCTTTTCCTACCACATAGCAAAGACTGCAGCACCACGGAGCGTCCCTTCTAAATTTGGGCTTAGTTGTATCAGCTGCCAAGATGCTTATGCTTCTTAATCCTTAAATTATATTAAATAGGCAACTGTGCTTAAATATTTAAACTATGCAACTTAAACTATGCAACTTTTTAAGCAACTATGCTTAAATACAACTTACACCTATACTCTTTGATTCAATCATCTCTCAATTCCAGTCAGTTTGCCTATGGTGACATCAATGCTGTGTTGTGTTCTGATTCAGATGGTAATTACTTTTTACCACTTTAGGAGCTTTCCCCTTCTGAAATACAAACCTACAGGACAGTACCTTTCTCTTAACACATGGTTTGTGAGGTCCATTTTGTCATAAAGTCCTGTAGTTCATGGAAAGCACAGGGCTGTACACAGCAGGCCTGCCTTGGATCTCTGACAAGAAACAGTAGGTCCCTGCTCTGGTCTAAAATTTGCATTTGAGCACAGATGTACACCCACACAGCATGGACAGGAGATGAACTTGGGCTCCAGCCAGAGCTCAGACCCAGACCAAATCCTTAGCTGAACGTACCTGTGGTAATCATACCATTACATCAGATCAAAACGAATAAACTTCAACATAAGCATTTCACCCCATTCTTAAAAGATTTAGAGGTCATCTTGGGACTACAAACAAGCAGAGCAATCTACTTATCTAGAAAACAAATGAATAAAAGTGCTGCTGTACCACTGTAAAACTTGAGGAGTACAGCCATGATGCACCAGCTCACTTCCCTACTGCCTCACTTCTGTGCTTACAACTCCTTGCCCATGGCACAACTCAGGTGAATGACACTAGGCTCTTCTGATAAAACCCTGATGGTATCAACTGTCAAGTAATGGGCTTCTTAAAAGAGCTATGTAGTTCAGTATCTGTTCTTCCACTGGAAGCTGCTGAAGCAGCTAATACAGAGAATGCCACAAAATTTTATCCATTGCTTTATTATTATAACATCGCAGCAGTTTGATGGGAATGTCTCACTCAAAAAAAGCTGTTATAACCATATCTATTTTTTCCCCTCTTTTCCTGCAACCATTTTTTTTTCACTGGTAACTGAATAGGCATGTGTAAACAATTTGTTAGCTGCCTCAGTACTAGAAAGTTGAATCGTTTTTCCAGATCTCCAAGTAACAAAAAGAATAACAAAGACATAGGAACTAGAAATGCTTATTTTTAACTATCTATCTGGGGCTGACTAAATCAAGATTGGAAAACATGTGTATGTGCATAATTCATGAGCCAGAAAAAGGTGCATCCTTGATCTCTCACCACTGATACAAAATGCATAAAATGTATTGTACCCATGGCTACCTTGTTGGTATCTGTGCTCCTTAGCCATGTTAGAAACTTGTCCTTTGAAATCCTCTGAATTTTCTATTTTAAACTTTGTGCTATAGGGTAAAATATATTAAAACACAATTCTACTCCAAGAACTGACTGTAAAATCATCACCTTTTCACTCTGTTTATCTTCCCCGTGCATATATTCAGAGACATCTCTTCTTCCATTAGTGATAATGGGAGGTTTTTCTATGTTTTATTCCTTTTATCACTGCAGAGGTAATACTGGTAAGATAGCCATACATCATTAACAGCATTACAAAGCCAAGCACTAGCTCCCACATGGAGCAGAGAGATAGAAGTGTGAACTGGAGACAATGGGGCAACATAACCCAACTATCTGAGTGTTCTGACTGAGCAACATTTGTCCTGGGGCTAAGGCGGTTCAAGACAACAAGATGAGTTTAACTTTCACTGCCCTTGTTGAGTTTATAGATCCAATTGTCAGAGAGAGCAGAGAGCTTGTCTCTTCACAAACTGGGAAGTATTTGAAATAGAAATATCTGAGTTAGAATAATATAAAACTCCATGAACACCCTTTAATCATTTTTCTGATCAAAGATGAACACTCAAAAATTAGACCCGAGACTGTCCTTTGTCACCAAAACACTCTTTCTGCTTCCAGAGATGAACCCACTTCTGAGCTGAGCAGAAATGTCAGGCAACAATTTAATGGGCAGCTGAACCAGTGTAATATCTCATTTCCGCTAAAAAGAGGGCATTTTGCTCTTCCTCTCTATTCACACTCCTCTCCCTTTCCTTGGTTTATTAGAATGATTTTTCCAGCAGGGTGGTTGGTTAAATCAGATCACAGAAGGGACAAATGAGCTAGAACAAAGTAAAGAGCAAGAAGATGACCAGGAGCAATAGGGGAAGGTGGAGGAAGGAGGGACCTTACCCTTTCAGAAACAATAAGCTGTTAAAACATTCACTACCTCTCAGGGAACCGCAGTCTAAATTAGATGTAAATAATTGAGCAATGCCTATCTTTTTTCATTGACATGAGGCAGATCTTAGAGTGCTGGCTTAGCTCAGACATCCAGCTTTTAGACTGCTACACTTAGGTGAGATCAGTTGCCACCAGAGATACTTGAACTGCCAAGGTAGGGTGGCCTTTCTTCATTTTTATCACATTTCAGTCAAGGACACATCTCTGGGTCCTTTTCAGTTTGTACTCAGGAACACTTTAGTGATGAAGAAAAGAGTAAAATGTAAATAAATATCTACAGAGGATCCTGGGATTTTAGCCTAATTCTGGAGTAGTCTGAGTGCAATACAGGCATCTGCAGTAGGACGCTCAGAAGTCTGACTGTAAAGTCACCTCTATTTTAACTTATATCTATTTTAATTTATATATTTACAGAAAAATTAAGTCCATAAATTCAAAGGAGTTGAACAAGATAAGAGAAACAAGTCCACTATTTCAAAGGAGGGGAAGGCTAGTGCCAGGAATGAAGGTGTGCTGACTGGCATAGCATGTGGTAGGGCCAGATATTCAACACTATTTATGCACTGAAAGGAGGTCAGATAATCTGCAAAAGATTAAAATTTGTCCTTTTGACTACTCCCTTCAAAACCACTGGTCTGTGTTTACTGATCTGATTCAAGTGAGATTTCTGTGAAAGTACTGGTAGAAAATAAGGAAATTAAATACAGAATCTTTTGTAAGTACACATTTGCATTACAGACTTGACTTTTCTGAAGATGGAAGAAGAAGAAGAACTGCATGTCAAACCTGCACCTCTTGACACTGTCTCAGGAAAACTGCCTCTAACTTGCTGAGAATCTTGGGAAGTTGGAATCATAAAAAGATGTTCAAGGCATATTTATGTCAATATAATGGTAGATTCACAGAAAGACTAGCATGTTATACATAAAATGGAACATACCAATAGTTCAAATGTGAAAGAAATGAAGTTCAAATGACCAGACCAGGGAAAATAAATAAATAAATAAGGTAGGTCCAGGAAACACAAGCACATCTTGGAGAAGTCAGTCCTTTTTTTCCCCCATGGTCCAAGTGCAGTCAGACTGTCATTTTGAGGAGGTAGACAGATACTACATGCTAAAGTGGATTGTCCTGGAAAGCCTTGTGTAGCATTTTATGTGACTCTCATACAAAAAGTGTTTTGCAGAACACTGACTGAAAATCTCCTGTGCTGTGGAAGATAGCTTCATAATTCAAACTGTATGCACAAAACTATTTCTGATTACCTGAATCAAAGGGGGTCATTCTTTACTGAAACTATTTCATTTGATGTTAATAAATCATTGATACTTTTATTGTTGTACATTGCAAGTATCTTTTCCTTTTAAGCATAATCTTTTAAAGGACCTGTTCACAACATACCTTGGTAAGAAACATTTTTCTTGGGTTTTCTCCAACCGTTCTTGTTAATGTGGTAAGTTCTTCCATGCATTACCTTAGGAATAGGCAACACACTTTAATCTAGAAGGTGGTTTCCTGTTCCTTGATGATCTAGTTCTTTAGCAAATCTTTCTGTGTTAAGCTTTGTTTTTATTACTAACTGACTACATTAAAAATTTTGTACAGCCAAAGTAGGTGTGGTACTATTTATAAATCAAGGGCAAGTTATGCAGTTTTCATAAGGTGGTTTATATTGCATATTTGAAATCTGGAGGTGTTTCAGGAATGTATCATAAAACCACCTTCCATAAACTGTCTCTCAGGAAACAGTGATGATAACAGAGGCAGACAGATCTCACTTTAAACAAGTTACCTTGAACCCTTGATTTACTAAATTTCTGGAATTTTTTTTAACCAGATTGAAAATCTTTCCACCTTTTTGAAGTCTTATCAGTTGAGTTTTCAGAAGATTCACTTTATTGCTAAGATTTCCAAACACTCAATAATGTGAAGCTATATAGCCATATAAATCTTGTCTCATAAATTTTACAGATTTATGGAAATCATAATTGTGTACTATGTACTGGAAAAAAAAGTAAAAATAATTTCATGTACAAAATAATAAAAGTACATATTATATATATTAATTAAGCTGCCAAACCACAAAATGGTGAATTTATAACTGCCAGAAAAAGATTTTACCTCTATGCAATTTAGTGAACATGAACTTTTCTGGATTTTACCACACATCATATTTTCACAGAAGAATGTGTACAAAACTTCATGGCTGACAATACGGGTCTCATAAGCTTGAAAAGGGTGAAACAAATTGGAAAAGTAGAATGAAAATATATAAAAACCTATAAAATTACTATGTTCCCTGACTGTAGGCAAGACCTATATTTAGATCTGCTGACCATGGGACACTGGTCAGAAGATGAAGGACAAATTTCAATACATGTTCATTATTTTAAAGAAATTACACCTTCAAGTAAGCCTTTTATATTGAAAATGTACAGTAGTAAAAAAAATAAATAAATCTTTTGTGCAGAAAGTAGTTTGCCAAATAGCTTGCCTAGCCTACATTCTTCTGTGTTCATTTTGCTGTTATTGAATATATCTGTGCAAATAAGAAATGCCTTTAACAGCTGAGATTCTCCATTTGCTCCATCCTTCAATGTATTCAGTTCACAGCAGCACATGATCTTACTTGATCATTACCCAAGGTCTAATAAAACCTACTGAACATCTGACATTTATCTCACCTGGGGTTTTTTTTGTGGAAGACCTTGAAGGCCCAAAGGAATGGCTAAGAAACCACAGATAAAATGCAGATACTTATTTTTCACAAAGGAGCTTTTTATCAAACTCCTTTCTAAGTAGTTGAGTTTAATGTGTGTTAATTTAAATGCAGCACACAAATATAATAAAGGCTTAATTATTTTATTCCTCTATGAAATTCTAATTCCTTCATTTTATACTGATGTCATAATAAACATGTTATGAAAGACATGTCATAGATACTTAAAAACACTAATAATGAGATAGAAATGTTAAAAAAAAAAAAGCTTCTTCCTACTCTCAGACCTGTCTCCCACAGACCAGCTCTGAGGGTTGGTTGTTGGGTGAATTGAACTGAAGGGAGCTGACAGAAGGCAGGGCCAGTTCAAGGTAAAAGTCAGGAGTAAATGGCAAAGAGTGAGGGGACAGTGAGGAGCTCAACTCTTGCCTTTTGGGTAGGATGGCCATCCTCCCCTGTGAAGCATCACACTCAGCTCCCTGCCACTGTAATGCTGCTTATGCAGTGCTACACCAGACCTGAGGTTTCCAAACTTAGTTCCAGAATAAAATCCTGAAGACTTCTGGGTATATAACTTAATGAAATTAAGTATTTTAAGGTTGTATTTAAAGGATGTCCTTAGGAAAAGCTGGAATGTGGATAGACAGCAACACAGACAGAGGGCTGGCAGACTGCCTTGAGATAGGTCCCAAGCCATAGAGTAAGAAAAGTCACATATGAAGAAAAAGCATGAGATACATTAAGGCCACTCTATGGAGGAGGTGCCTTTGAACAGGCACAAGTTGTGGAGCGGAGATCACCTCAACAAAGGAGCAAAGGGTTATGAGAGCAGATGTGGCTGTTCAGGCATGACATGAACAAGAAAACTGAAGAAACACTGGCTTTGACCCTAAAGGTTTAGTGAACAGTTGAATATACCATCCACCAGGCTTCACATTTTGCTAGAACTGGAAGAGGGATAGGACCCCAGTGACAGAGACAACAAAATGCAGTAATGCTAAATGCCAGTGTTGGGGTGCCCAACCCAATGAGCGTGTGCTTTGCCTGCTAATGAAGACTCTGAGTTATCAGGAGGATTTTGAGGAGTAAAGTTCGGGATACCAGCTACAACAAAGAGGAGAGGGAGTGCACAGTCATCACATAGCCTTGATTATCCATAATCAAGGAGCAATATTTACAATGAATTGCATCCCAGCAAATAAAAAAAACAAACAAACCCAAACCTGTACAAAAAAAGAATAATCACATTAGAAGTATACTAGGAGCAAGAAGAGTGAAAAGGAGATACAGAAATCCAAAATCTCTCAGAATAACAAGAGGATTGTCAAAGTGCAAGTTGAGTTTGACCTTGCAAAGGGAATGAAGGGATATGGGGAAAAAAAAAAATTATTTCTGCATTAGAGAGAAGGAAGTAGCTGGCTCTGCTTTGTGAAGATAGAGCCAAGATACTCTGTATATTGCCCAGAACTACATGAGTATCTTGCCTTCTTTTCAGTGCAGCTGACAGTGCAGATCTGCTTCATGATCAAACAGGGAGATGCATGTGGTCATCAATGTGGTGGCCACCACAAAGGATGCAATTTCAAGCACTGAGAACACCCCTTGTTATTCAGTTAGGAGTGAGCAGGTGGAGAAACTTACAATCTGTCTTCTGCTAACATTTTCACTTTGCTGTGAACATATGTGGAACATAAAAATGCACACATAGCATGGAATTCTGGTAAATCCATCATACCAAAAAGTCAAAGAGAGTAGAAAGCACATACCTTAATGTGGAGGGAGAAGGAATGATCTAGACACTTGGAACCTGATAGTTTGAACTCAACACCATGCACAACAGGAAAACAAAATATATGAAGCGAATAATTAAAGAAATGAAGATAAATAGAAGATGGCATAAAAGATTATCAAAAGTATCATACGAGATTTAAAAGAACTCCTGTTCTGAGAAATTACTTATTAAAAAAAAAATGTGCAAGATATAATCTTTCTTTGTAAAATTAATCTGGAATAAGTGGGAATTAATATTAAGAATCGTAAAGTGCACGAGGAACCAACTAAAGGCAATCATCAAGTGGGGAAGTACCTTGCCACAAAAATGTTGGCTTGTTAATGAAATTTTCTGATAACAGAAATTTGGAAAGTATTCCTATTAGGGAGGTGAATCTGAATAAACAGGAAAAAATAGTGAAGCAATTGAAATGGGGTAACATTTAATGGTATTAAATGGCATGCTCTGTACCTAAGGATTTATAAAACAGATTTATGCAATAATCTAGGAGCACATCAGTTCAAAAGTGGAGGAGAACATCCTGAGTATGCTAACTATCCACAGCACCTGTTGCCAACATAATGCAACAACATGTAGTGCAAACCTAAAAAGTACCAATGGCCATTTCTAATACAGTTAGGAAAGTATCTGTGCTATTGTTAAAACCCTGGTAGGTCATGGTTACACTATTGTACACTGTCACAAAGAAAGATTTCTCTACCTGTGATTAGGCATCTAAAAGCTAAATATTTTAGTATAAACAAGAGCCCAGGGCTCCTTTATGTAAAGTGAAGAGAAATCCAGAAAGACACTAATCTCAACCTATAATGGTGTCTAATAAAAGTATATTCCATCACTTCTGGAGGTTTCTCTCCTCTCTTTTTCATCTCTGAGTATAAGGGTGGTCAAAGCTGAACACCTCAGACGTGTGAAAATGGATGAGGTGAATCCAGGTCAGGAACAGAGGCTAATGACACTGTCTGACCTGTGGGATGAATTTCACCAGGACCAAGAAGATATAAATTGACTTGATAAAATCTGAAGATAAAAAGGTGTATTATCACGGCCACAGTGAAAAGAAGATCTAACAGGTTTTAATATGAAGACCAGCTCTGAAGGAGACTAGAAGAGAAAGAGATGGGATTGAATTACTCCAATCTCATGATGCTATGTTTAAACCTTGCTAGCTATCCATTTGTTAAATCAAATTTATTCTTTACCCACTATTTAGAGATTGCCATTCAATAGTATAGACAACTTTATGACTTCACAGTACTTGCAGTATATTTATAGCATACTCCTTTCTAAAGTAAAACACCATGTAAACAAAATTATCCTAGACTACCCTGTTCATATTTGTCAGTGTCTGGCAAACCACAGTGTTTGTCAGTTTGCTAAAGTCATCTTTGTTTCACCAGTACCTTTCTTTTTCTCTCCTCTAGTCACAAATTGGGTAAGATTCTGGCTGAAGTTAAGTATCAGTAAAATGTTGTGAAAAATACTACTTAACACACTTTAAACAGACATATTGTCTATGTCAATAAATGTTTTCGGGTTTTTTTTCAAAATAAGCAATATAAACCTTTGAAAACACCCTGCAGACTAAATGACAGAACTTCAAAAAGAAAAAAAAAAAACCTGTCCTGCTTGGTATAAGGCTATTCCATTATTATGAATTGTGTATCAGCACATATGCTTCTCAAATACTCTATGTTCCTGCACATATGTTTCTCAAATAGTGTGTGTTTCTGCATTATTTTGCAATCCTATGACCTAATCTAACATTAAATCATAAAAAGTTCAGCAGCCAAGTTTTAACCTTGCCTGTAGAGCACATATACCATTAATGTTTCATAAATAACAATAAGACATTTGAACCTTCGTGCTATGTATTCATATAGCTATTTATGTTTTACCTCTTTACTAAATATGACATTTAACATGTGACATTAAGAATCATCGGATTCATGTATCCTTTCACCATCTCATGATTTTCAGAAATAATAAGAGGGGCACTAGAAGATTTGCTTATGATCAAGTCCTTCCCAAACTCTAACCACAGAACCATCCTTCTTTGGCCAAAAGACTGGGATTGAATCTTTTACCTCCTGTACTTCTTTCTTGCTAATGCAAGCTGAGATATAAAACCAAGCCTAAAGCTTTCTTTCTAGGTATACAACAGAGCCCTTATGAAGACCCCAGTGGGGTGCAAAATTGCCAGAAAACAGATAATGTATTTACTGTGATAGGTAGAATCAATATTCTTCCTGAGGGTGCCCATTTTCCATCATGCCTCCCTGCAATGGCTGACCCATAAAAAGTCTGTCAATCACTTACAACTGGTGGACAGTAGAGCTATTGCTTGACCTCAGAAGTAACAAACTGCAAGGTATTTATTCTGGGTTTTTTAAGAAAATTAAGCATATGTGATTGCAGTGTTAGGCTGCCTTGATAACTCCTGAAGCACTGGCCGACTACAGCCAAATCTGGAAGAGCTTCAGAAAACAATTAAGTTCCTGCAAGTCTGCGTGGGAGTAGTAGTGAGATAGAGGAGGGAGAACCCCAAGGTTCTCTCTGGAAGAGAAAGAGCAGGAGGACAGTGAAGGGGAGTTGCAGCATTTAGAACCATTTTCTGGTGAGCAGCAACCTCCAAATAGGTATTTGGACAAGCATCATCTTTTACTCTTGGAAGCCAAATTCCAGTATGGCCTGAAAAGATGCACAACAGTCAGTCAGCCAGAGGAAAGACCTCCTTAGCTGATCCCTACAGAAATCTCCAGCCCAGGAACAGCAGGCACCAGCACCTTCAGCAGCAGCAGTAGAAGAGCATTGCTCTTTGGTATGGCCACCCAACTGAATGACAAGAATGACAACAGGATAAATAACTGGATAATATAAAAACTGTTTTCCCCTTCTGTTTGCCTTACAAAAAAAAAAAAAAAAAGTCCCCTCAAGAAATATCTCTCACTACACTACGAAGATTGTAGTTTTTTCCAAAACTGACTTCAAATGCTACAACATACACCAGTGATACTGTTTAGATAATGGCAATGATAGAATGTTTAGGGTTGGAAGGGACCTTTACAGGTCATCAACCCCGCTGAAGTAATCAGGGACATCTTCAACTAGATCAGGTTGCTCAGAGCCCCATTCAACCTGACTTTGAATGTTTCCAGGGATGGGAATTCTACCATCTTTCTGGGCAACCTGTTCCAGTGTTTCACCATTTCTTCTCTAATCATGGTAGACTTGGGAAATTTTTTTATTATTTCGTGCAACTATTTCTTTCTGTGGAAACTAAACATATATGGATTAGCAGGCTGAAATTGCTGTGAATGCTCCCAGTTTCAGGGACAGGATCAGAGTGGACACCTGAAATTTATTACAAATACCAAAGACTGAAGGGGGATGAGAAGCACTTCAGAGGTAGATGGAAAAAAATCTCCCAAGAACAAGCCATAATCAACATGTCATCTAGGCAAATTAATATCCCTACTCCCAGACAGAGAATTTTTTTGAAAGGGAGGGAGAAGAGGTGCTATTTTGATTTATAGGGAGACTTCAGAATTCAGGGCTTAATTGTACTTTAGCCATGTAAGCTTAGTGAAGATACTGCTTCTTTCAAATGCTTCAGACCTTCCTTCCTTGAAAGCTCACATCTTCAAAATGACATCTAGTAATGCTTCACAAAGTATGTAAGAACAAATTCAGATAGAAGTCCAGGCTGCAAACACTGAGATTAAGATCATTAACACAAAGAAAAACATAAAGCACGTTCCGCTCCCAAATAAACCATTTATCCTTTTAACTTCCTGATTTACCTATCAAAGATAACTAGGGAAAAAAAAAACAAAACAACCCTGTTTATACCTCCACGCTGGATGCCACCCTCTGGGCAAAGACCTGGCACCTTCCTGCTGGTGCCGCTTTCCTGGACCCGTGTCAGACACTTGGAGTCAACAAGGAAGCCCTTGGGGAGAGGCAGCACAGGGCAGAGACAGAGTTGGCACTGGCAAGCCAGCTCTGTGCCTGCCTCATACCCCAGCACCTCTCCTTCTCCCTGCCCTTTGTATGCCCCAGGTGTGACAGGAAGGGGTGTTTTTCTGGGCAGCTTATATTGTTCGCGTTGTAGGCAGAGACTTTTTTCCTGCCATGTGTTTGCACAGCACCTAGCAGATGGGGGTCTGTATTTCAGTAGAGCTACTGGAATAAAAACTTGTAAATAGCAAGTAGCAATAGAGCCACAGTTACTCATCTGGCACATTTACCCTCTGAGTCTGGCAATGTTGAAAGTTCACTGTGTTACCAGGGAGTTCCTTGAATGTCACAGCTCCTTACTCTGATAAATTAGTGTCTAATCCTAAAGGTGGCTCATTGGTTTTCAGTATTAGGCCCTTAATCTCCCTCCCTAGCTCAGGAATCTTCTCACCCTGCACCCAGAGAGATCATCAGTCATTTCTTTGCCCAGAGTTACCAAACAACATCCAATTTTTTAGCAAAGGTGTCAAAGAGTCCATCTAAACATCTTCTGATTTTGTCCTGAAACTGATATGGTTGAAAATCTCCAGCTCTTCCCTAAATCCCAAGAGTTAACTAACAACAAATAAAAAACAGCCCAGTGATTTACTGTGTCGATCCCACATTGTTGTGCTCTGTGTTTCTTTAAGAAAGGTGTGAGTATATGTGTAAGAGTCTTGAAATACAGTGGTTGCCATGGCAATTATCTGTGTTTAGAGAGTGGAGGGGAGTAAAGTTCCATGTAAGTGGCCAGAGTAGAGTGCAAGTTAAACATACCTCTTTGCAGGTCTAAATTATGTACTTTTCTCCCCCCCTGCTAAAAATATTTGTGAAAATATGCATAGATTGTCTGATGAGCTCCAAACTATTCTTGCAACAATGCCAGGTAATTTTTTCCCCCTCGTATTCCCACTTACCTGTAAATCCTGGGAGAATAAAGCGTAAAACTGTGGGGCATGGGAAAGAGGAGTTTGTCTCAACACAGACTTTGCAGAATTGCCCGACCACGTTCCCATGCAGGATTTTGCTTATCTGGTTCCTTTCTCTTTAATGGGACTGAGTGCATTACTTTTACAAAGCTAACAAATTAAAAATATAGGTATAGCTGAATGGCTGTAAACCTAACTGGAAAGGAATGTTATATAAGTGTAAATCATCAGGAAAAATAAACTCTAGCATTTATATTTGTGTTTTACATTTTCTAACTACTTCACGGAATTTTGTTGTTTTGGAACAAATATGCATTGTGTCTGGAGCTGGAAAGTCTGTGCTTCATAAATCTTTGTCCTTGCATTCTCTCTTTTCATTTATCCACCTCGATTTTCCCCCGTTTCCTCACCTTCACAGTAAGGGTATGATTCCCAGCCTCCACATGCATGCATGCCATTTGTGTGTTTATTTGCCAGGTGTTTGATTCCTGATGCTGGCTCTAAGGCCCTGCACTGGGCTCTTTTGCTTTCACATAGGAATATTCTAATGCTTAAGGACAGTGATCATGAACAGAAATTGTGTAGCCTGATGGCTGCCTGCTCTAATTCCACAGCGATACTGTTCACCTTACACTCCACAAAATGAAACGTGATTTTCAACATATTCACAGGCAAGACTCCTCCCACATGCCACATCTCCCAAAAGTGGTCTGTGATGGGCAGTGGTAGGGTAACAAAACCAGAGCACACACTTTGCAGTAGGCCTATATGAGGAGCGATGGTAACTCTAGGAATAAGCCACTCTTTAAGGCTTATTTACAATTCACATACAATACTTAGATGCTTCAATTTAGTATCTAGCAAATCCAGCAACGAAATTGATACCATCACCATTTGACATAGCTGCTCTTGCAAATGTGTTGCCAGGGGCTTCTTTAAATATTAATGGGTAAGCTGCAAGATAGATATACATGATTGGGTCATTTTGAAAAAACAGATCCTGAGGCTCTGCTGGTTCCCAAGCAGCCATTAGTGAAGAAGTTGTGGATTTCAGCATTTATGAACTAAGGAAAGGGAGCTGTAGTTAATCCTAGATCCAGCACTGCCACGCTGGATGACATTGAAGTCATTTAATCCCTCAGTTTCCCTCCTATACCAGTCTTTTAAAAGTGGTAATAATCTACCTCTGCAGAAGAATGGTGAGTTTTTTTTTTTTTGGTCTTTGGCTCACTGTGTTTACTCTCCAGTTTTATACATGATGCAATTGCTGACATTGATAAAGAATTCAGGTGATGAAGGGAGGAAATCCAAACATTACCAGAACATGATCACAGTTGATTAAGGTATGTGATCAGCATGACAGCTCCATGAGAAGGTGATATTTTTGGTAAATATACTCCCTCCTGGTTGTCAATGTGGAAAAGGTGGCATTTTGGGAGGGATCTAGGCAAGAAAGGGGTGGTGAACAGATAGAGAATAGATGTGGGAAAAGTCTTTCATTATTGTTTCAAAAAATAATTGCTTGCATATGCACAGTATGACTGATTTCTCCTTAAGCTAAAGTCACATCATCTCCTCCACTTTAGTCCTGTAGCAATGTGCAGCAGGCAGCTGTATGCTAGCCTATGGTTTAACCCACTTTCTGAGGACATGGTCTAAATATGTATTGTTCTGCTTATGTATATGCACAGGGTCTGAAAATATTCAAAGAAAAAGTGCAGGAGCATAATTTAGAAAAAGACAGCGTGGCAGAGAATAAAATGGGAAAACTGTTCTGGTAACCAGGCAGTCCCCACATTGCCCGAGGGTACCTCAGACTTAACAGTTCCATTTTAAAGAGTCAGGTTAGAAGTGCAGAAGGTGTCTTGGAGAGGAAAAAAGTCCACCTCATCTCAAAAGTACACTGCACATTAGTGTGATTCAGTGAAAATGTGTATAACTATCCTCTTAGACTCAGGAAATAAGGTTTATGTAACTCCAAATGGGCATGATAGCACAGTGTGTGGTCTGGCCCCCTCCACCATGGGGCCCCCGGGAATCCCATCCTGCCACGCTTGCCAGGACTGTGGGTCAGTTTTAACTTGAGTTTACCAACACACCTTCTTAGTACACCCAAGCCAGGGATTAACCCTCCTGTTGGTGCCAAGTTGGCAGAACAACCCTGATAGACGGACCCAGAGGTTTCCTTTCTCCTGGGGGACCCTTAGGAGTATTAGTTACAGGTGTGTCAGCCCTCCTTACCATTCCAGACATGAAGCTTTGCACAACCTCAGATACAGCCCGTGTGCTGCTGTTTTCTAGATTGTTTTACCTTTATGGAAGGTATTAGCTATTACAAAATAACCTGTAGATGAGAGCATGACATAAAGAATCTCTTGCTATTTCATTAAATAGCAGTTTCATAAAGTCCAAAACCTTTTTGCCCAGTCTTTTAAAATACCTACAGTGTGTTCTGCAAAATATTTGCAGTCTTGCAGAATAATGTCTATTTTTTTTTTCCAAGACTCTTTGTATGCTTGCAAAGTGTTTTCCTGGATCAGGCCGCAGACACTCAGGTACTCTTTATCTCATTCACATGCTATAATGAGGTAGTTTGTACTAGATTTTCAATTTAATTGTAGACATCAGTCCATTTCAGTAAACATTCTTCAGGAACTAGGTAATATAAACCTAGAAGCATTATGAGACCATGACCATGAAACACCAAGTATTTCAGTCCACTTTAGAAAAGAAACAGCATCTGTCATTTGTAAATTTTAAAATAATTTAAGTACAGCAAGGAAGGTATTAAAGAGAAATGCCTTAAAAACAAGTGGGGAAACTCAGTCATTCTGTGAAGAGAGTGTGACAGCATATGGTACATAGTGGGTGGTTGTTCTAAACATAACATGTATGTGTGCGACCTAAAATGTTTTATTGGTTCCTACTTATGAGAGCAGCAGCTAAAAATGACTGATGACTGTTCTTTCTATATCAGCAGCATGTAAAGGCCCAAGGAAAAAAAAAAATCAGTCCTTATAATCATAAATATTTTTAAACAGTCATAAAACTCTGTTTAACACAATGTTTTCTCCAAGGTAGCCAAGCTTAATATTTCCTCTTTGTGAAACCATAACACTACAGTATTAAAAGTTGCTACTATTATTTCTAGATCATCTTAAAATATGTCCCAATAAAAGGGTAATAATCTTCTCTTCCCCCAGAGTTACTGTAGCTTTGTTGGGGACAATATCGTGTTGGGAGAGTATAGGTATCTAGCACTACAATATCCCAGGTTAGCTTAATGCAAGGCAAAATGCAACTCACAACTACAAATCTAGATCCATGGGAGAAAACAATTATAACCCCATCATCACTGTGACTAAGTACCTTATAAATGTGAAAGTTGCACAGAGAGTGAAATCTCAGCATTGTCCTCTCCTTTCTCCCCTCTAAGAGTTACTATCATGGAAGGAACTGAGGCTGAAACTGGGAAATATTACACTGTGCTCCAAATAAGGCCAGTTTGTTACTAACCTGTCCTCCTGTGGCAGCAATTCCTGCGTCTGAGGCCAGCTGCCAAGCATGCTCCCTCTTCCTCCCACACGAGTTTCATCCTTGCGGTCAGCTGTTTCTTGGAAGCTGAAGAGCATAATTGATACTGCAACTATCAAGCCATGTGCAGAATGAGCTTACACAACTTTGTGAACATGCTTTTCTTGCCCTCTCCACCCACCTTTCTCTAAAGCTACGTGTTTGTTCATAAAAAACAGGATTCAGGTGTCAGTTTTGTGGGTGGAGCTCAGGTGCTTCTATAGTTGTGTGTCCTAATCCCACTCCAGGGATCAGACTGTGCCCAGGTGACTCTCTTTTGAGTGAGTTTGTTGCAACAGCAAGAGGGGCCCAATCCTTGTGCCCTGGCAACATCAGCAACACTGGCATTAATGGCTCAGAGGTACCTTTCAGTCTAAAAGGAGTTTCAGCAAGTAGCCTGTTTGCTGGGAAAGCAGAGAAGCTGTTGCACATGTGCCTTCTGAACCTGTCTCATCTCTGAATTTTACCTCCCATGTAGCTGTTCCAGTGTCTATGAAGTCCCTTTGGTTACTTGGGGTTCAGAAAGCCAGGTCTGACCCATGGATGTGAGATAATTCCCTAAGGCACTGGCCACGAGAGAAATGAAGCACATTTTGTGACTTAGTCCCAAAGCAGCACAGCAAATTTAGAAGGCACATGGGATTTGGAACAAATTCAGAATTGTCTGTTTGGGTTTTGTGGCTGTTTTGGTGGGGTGTTTTTCCAGTTATGTGGATGGGTTGGAGTTTTTTTGTTGTTCTTCACCAATATGACACAACTACATGCCTTTCTAAGGAAAGGACTGCAGAGCCATTTAGCAGACAGTGCCTCACCCTCGGTAGGACTGGCCCTTCCTGTGAAAAAGAGCTGTGAAAAAGGATTCTGGGGAAAAAATTCTGCTTTATGTTTGTGCAGTCTTACCCCTGAGAAAGAAGAAAACTCACCCAACCTGCTGTAGTAATTACTTTTTTTCAGAATTAGAGCATGAGAAAATCCTGTCTATCCCACTGTGATTCATCCAAGTCTTGAAAAGGAAATACTGCTGAGATACTATGATGTCCTTTAAACATTACTGTCATAAGAACCTCAAATCCTCTTATTCATAGAAAGCCATATCCAGCCCCACATGTGGAATTTTTATTAAAACATTTTTTTTTCATTAAATGTTGAACATTCACATAGCCTGAGCATTATGAAATCTGTGCATTCTAATTTCATTATTTATGATGTGTATAACCTCAAACACTTGTGCATGCTGCTTGAAATGCCTGAGAGATTCTTGCCTCAAAAGATGCTAATCTATGTAATACACAAATCTCTGAGTGAAGATATACAGATTATTGTGGGGAAAAACAAAAGAAAAACAGTCACAACAAATACAAGTGTGGGAATTTGTTTGCAATAACATTATGTGATCCCTGGTACACACATTGTCTTACATACTTTCCCAAACAAATTAGATAGGGTTAGATTTATATAGCAACTTTCAATTATTTTACTGATGCCGAATATATTTATACAGGGAATGTCTATGTAGCTACTTGGGAAGCTTGACATAGCATTACAGTACACTGGGGAGATAAATCCTGAGTATACAGGGCCAGCATTATCCCTGCCTATTGCAGCACTGGGAAATGAAGTCACACAGGATATAGAAGGAAGCATCAGGTCACAGAACACCCCAAAAGACTGAGGAGACAAGAAAGCTTGTCAAAGAGTATTTCATCTTCTTAGAAACTAATCCCCAGCTAAATAATATACAGTGACAGTAAAAAGACTCTTTTGCTTATAAAATTCACTATATTTAGGCCCTTGGAAGGGTGATTATGAAAACAGACAGATGTCAGATTCACTTTATTATAATTCAGAGTGGTTAATGACAAAATTTCCAGTAGCGTTTCAGAGATGTTGTTTGAGAGTAGCTGTATTTCTGGCAAAGAGTTTGCTCCAGTGCAGTGATTAAAGGAGTTCTATATTAAATTTTTCGTATTTTGATGGGTGTTAAAATTAAAGTCATAATTAATTATATCACTATAATGTAGTAAATTTAATGAAACATTTCAGATTAAATCATTTGGGAGGAAAATTTGTGTAACCATTGTCAGACAACATCCTCTTCAAAAGTAGAAATGCAGTCTTAATAAAATTCTTTCCATTACATGAGTTGTCCAGTTTTTATGTATTAGACTACTGAAGAAAGCTTAGAAAGTGTTCATATGGAAAGTATTCTCTTTCTTTTTTCTTTTTTTTTTTTTAATTTTTGTCTAAAAATCATTGAACTTCTGCAAACAGGGAAGAACTCAATAAGTGGTACTTATTGGATGTCCTCAATAAAGCACAACTATATTTTTCAAAGGAAAAGGTTACAAAGGATCTTAAATTGCCCAGGTAAATGCAGTCAGGTTCTCTTGAACCAGTCACAGTGGACAAGGCCTGATGTAGATGTTTGTTTTCTTTTAATAGGTTTCTCCAAGATCTAACCATGATTTACTTCAAGCGGGAGTACTGACAGCAGTTAAAATGAGAGAAAAATAATTTCACAGCTTTATTGAATGGGCACTATCAATAAAATTAGGAGAAAAATGTTAATACAACATGCATTTAAAAGCTAGTGAAAACAAATCATGCACCAAATCACAAATTTAATTATTATTAAATGATACACTGCACAAAAAAAAAGGCATTGCATTTCTTCTGCCTGGTTTCCACTGAGGCACCTAGTGTAGTGCCACACTGGAGATGCAGTGTGGATGGGGATGAGCGCAAAATCCTTCAGATGGATGGAGAAGAGTCATGGAGCTGTCGGTGGGTTTTGCAGGGATATGAGGAGTGGAGCTTTGCAAGAGCTGATTTTGGGATGCATCTCTGTGCAGCACTGCCAAGGATGGCTTCAGCACAGAGAGAAGGAGCACTTTAATTAAATTCACTGCTGACAGGATGCTGGAAGGCATCTCACGTGCATAGGAGAGACTTTCTTCTTGAAGGGATGGGGACTACTCAGAAGATCTTGTGTCCAGCTGTGAGAAACATGGGCACCATCATTTATAACAGGCACTATGTCTGGGTCAGTGGACCAGCACTTCCTGAATATGGGTCATTGCTGTCTCAGGGATGAGCTACCTCCTGGTGTACTTCTTTCTTCATAATCCTCTGCGATAGACTCTGTGTATCACAACACCAATTTGTACTCTCATCTTTGCAGCCCGTTTAGTTGAAGACCTCTCAGACTTAACTGATGGGCACTTAGAGGAGTGTTTGTGTCAGCACTTCCCAAGCCCTCTCCTTTATCAGGTACTCAGAGTTAAGCACATGCTTAAATATTTTATTGGATCCAGTCCCATTCTCATGCACTTAAACCAAACAGGGACAACTAGAAGTGGTCAAGAAATGATGGGACAGTGCTCATAAGGAAAATACATGAATTGTCATTAAATAGAGAATAAATTGCAAGAATTTGAAAAAGACTGATGCCATAATCCAGCTGATGAGTGACCAGGTTCCCAGTGAGCACACATTTCCAAAAAGAAATAAAATACAGATATGAGGCAAGCAGTTGCCTAGTGGGCTGCTGAGTGCACAGGATTTATGTCTGAGTAGTTAGTATTATATTACACTCACAAAGTAGTATCCAAATATCAGCAGCTGTGTCTTGTATCCATTATTTCCCTTCTCCCCCAAATATAAACCTTCCTCACCTTTTTAATTAGAAAAGTTGTTTATTGACTATGACATGGAAATATTTTACATGTTGTTGTCCAAAAATGCCATTATTAAATAAGCAGGAAAATATGTTCAGTGGTAAATAGACATGACCTTTAAAACAATGTCAAGCCCACACACCCCATGATTTGTGCGTAGGTATGTGTTACTTTAAGTCGCTGTATATTACCAGTAACATGACATCGAAGGCTGCTATGGAAAGTATCTTTGGTTAAAGAGCTGTAGGGTAAATAAATAATTAAAAGCTAAAATGCATAGCCAACTTGCCTAATAAACTACTACATTCAAAGCTGTTCATGGGAGGCCTGACTTTCTATTCACAGCAATACAAATGAAAACTCAATTTGTTTTTCTATCTTGAAAAATATTTTATAGCAGTTAACTGAGGTCAGGACATCTCTTATTTTCTTGCATGACTCATTCAGCACTTGTACAGCAGCCTTCTCATGCATAACAGAGAAGCACCAGTGTCACGCAAAGAAAGAAGTGGCACTGAGAAACCCAAGAAGAGAGGCTGAATTTACCTGTGTAAAATAATGTTCTTCTTCAGAAGACACCTACAGAAGAAAAATTAATTAGTCAAGAGTGCACCCTATCCTTCCCCCATGTCATTCCAGTGAAGTGGAGGGGTTGTGTGGCATTATTCCAGGAAAGTAGCAAAGATTTTTTCATCTTATTAATGTTACCTTGGATGTTGTGTGGGACTTGGATGAAGGAGGGGACCCTGTGCCTTTCCAGGAGCACAAGAACATGGGAAAAGCAGGGGGAAGCATGGGGTGAGTCAGCTGGGAGACCAGGAGATCCACAGATGGGTATTCCTCATGTGCTGGCACTTTGCAAAACCATGTTTGGTAGAGGGCTGCAAGCAGCACAGAGCAGACATCCACCAGAGAAGGACAATGGGTGGGTGGATGGATGGATGGATTCATGGATGGATGGATGGAGCTCATTGTCACGACACAGACAGGCTGTGTGGTGTCACAGCACCTCCAAAAGTTGCCAAGCTGGTGCTATGGAGCCAAGCCTGGAGGAGAAGGCCCATCTGCAGAAACTCAACATGCAGAGGAAGACCATTTCAAAAATCTCTTATTTTTACTTTGTCTCATCCAACACCCTTTAAGCTTTGTTCTGAAAAATTTAGCTATTACTGCTCCAGTTCAAACTATCCTGGATTTTGAGTTTAAGAGCTCTTTCCACAGTTCTGGTGTGCTCTATCTTAGTGAAGACTTCCGGGAAGCCTGACCCAAAAGCTCTGCCTGACATAGGTTCCCACCACCCTTGCTTTCCATCACAGACCCCTAGGGCTGGGCAGAGTGCCTGGGCTGTGCACCGCTGCTCAGAAAGCACCACAGGGATGAAACCATGGAAGAGCAGGTCAGACTGAGCTCCAGCACACCTGGGATCTAACCAGACCCTTGTGTAAGGGAGGGAGTGCCAGGGTGTGCAGGCCCTCACAGACAGACTTCGAGCTCAGTGCAACCCTGACGCAACAGCTGAATGTTTTACAGGATACTCATGCCATAGGAACTGCACAAGGAGGGCAAGGGTTGCCAGAAAGAGGCAGCAAGATCTAAATAAATAAATGTTCTTTTGTAAACGTGAGAGGTCTGTGGAGAGAGGGGTAGCAGGACTCTCTCACAAGGGATAGACCAGAGGGCAGTGCAGGCATGTAAAGCTAGCCCCTCTCAGATACTTACCCAGAGATCTGGAGA
This sequence comes from Megaceryle torquata, assembly GCA_024611175.1. Classification (NCBI taxonomy): domain Eukaryota; kingdom Metazoa; phylum Chordata; class Aves; order Coraciiformes; family Cerylidae; genus Megaceryle; species Megaceryle torquata. The sequence continues at coordinate 28,078 of JANIJG010019314.1, forward strand.
CTTTTCTAACTGAGCAGTTCTTTACTGGAAAATAGTGATTCAGCAAAATCATTAGTTTTCATGGAAACTTACCTGTTCTGATTAAAGTTTACTTAGAAAGGTGCTTCAGATCACTAGATAAAATATGGGGACAAAGCAAGGGAAAGTGTCTTTGCAAAATGTTGGTATTCAAAGCATCCAGTTAGGAGGGAAAAGGGGTTTGACTCAGTCTAGAGTAGAAATTTGAGCATGAGTTTTTGTCTTCCTGAGTAAGTCCAGTGACAACCATGAGATCCAGGAGAGGTCTTTTCCTGTGCTTTTCCCAAGGAAAGTAGCAATATATCCTGAGTATATGTCAAACTGGAACTCCTTTTACATCTCAGAGCTTTACAGGATAAGAAGATCATTTCCCAGCAAAGATATCTGATCTCTGCTTGTTTTCGCACTGCAGTGTGATCTCTTCTTTAAGCAGGCATAAACAAAAAGCCACAACAGCCCGTTCCCATGCAAGAGTGTGCTAGCTGGGGGGAGGCCAAGCAGACCCTCCTGAGGTGGGTTTTACAGGTCCCCACTACTCTCCAGATGCATGGATAGTGACAGCAAATATTCTGACAGCTCTGTATGGGTAGTTTTGAATGGCTGCAAATCACAGGGGGCCAAGGAGGAAGAGCTTTAAACTGCAAGCTGCATCTCAGCACAGGGGGCAGGAGCTGCTTGTACTAACCCTGGGACAACGTGAAATTGCTCCAACTTTACCAAACTAAGATGAGATTTTGGGGAGGTAATTTCTTGTTTTCAAAAATGACCTGCATTTTGAACTGCCCAGCTCTTTCGGTGAGCATCATGAGCTACACTCAGATGCAGATGAGACAGGAAGAAATGAGCCATTGGCATGTGCTATGCCTCTCTCCTGCAAAACGGCTGTTCCAGTGAAAAGTACCAGCTCAGGAAGGGGCAGAGAGCTAGGAGCAGAGTCCAGGAGCAAAGGCCATACCCTCCAATGCACAGCTCATGGGAAAACCAGCAACAATCCAGGAGTAAAGGTTGAACCTTGGACTCCTTCAACTGTACAAGATGTGAACAACTACACAAGGAAAACATCCCATCCTCCTATTTCTGTAAGGCTGTCATTTCTTCACTTACCTGAAATGAGTTTTAAGTAGCCCTGTGATCAGACCATCCCAGTCTTCCATTGATAAACAGAAAAGGTAGAGATCCTGCAAAGGATTTAAAACATTGAAAACTAGCAGTACTTACGTTCTTCATCTGCTTCCCTCCCATACATTTTGCTCTTCACATTTCTTGTCTCAGTCACTCCAGAGATCCTGAAAAACTCAACCATATCCTCCTACCACCTCTGTTGCCTTTGCTCAGGACTCCACTCTTTCTGCCTCACACTCAGCCACCACCACCCACTTCCAAACACTTCAGTCTTGGCCATCTTTCCCAAGCTCCACTTCCCAGCAGAACAGCTCTCCCCAGCCAGTGAATGTCATTGCTCTTCTAGAAAGCAACCTCATCTGCAAGTTCTTCCCATCTTAGTTTCTTCTCTATTTCTGCTTCCACACCTGAACTGTTCACCCATTTTGACTTCACCTGTGCTAAATTCTACACTCCACTGCAAACAAGAACTCTTATTATTTGCTTTATAAAACATTCACATACATGGATGGAGCTGTATAAATAATTAATACATGCCTTAATCTAAAGATTATGAAGAAGGTGGTGATTGCTGCAGAAAGATTGATGTGAATGAAATAACTCAACTAGACTATAATTTCCTCTGGCGACCCATGAAAGAATTAACCCAAAAGAGGCCCTCTTAAATACTTTTGCAGATAGCCCAATGAATTCCAGGTATGGCTTCACTTTGCATTCTTCATTCTCCTCTTTCTTCCAACATATCTGTTGATCTTTTATGCAATGTACACATATCCTTGCATGTTCCCCTGTGGATAATTTCTCCAAGGTGTTTCATGGTGTGCCTCCTGCTAAAGAGTGTCATTCTTTTCATGGTGCAGGCAGGGCAGATGAAGAGCAGGAGGGGCAGTTATCTACATTTCTTCTTGCAGACTTCTCAAGCCATACAGTATGTAGCTCTTGAAACAAGGACTCAGAACCACAAGACAGGCACAGAAACACTTGCTGGTCCTAGGCTTCTTATTTTCTTAATGTATACTCAATCCTTGAGCCCAGTTCCCACTGGTAGTAGGACAGGCAGATCAGCACAGGCGAAGTCTATCAATAAACTGCACAGACCTTTCCAGGATATTTCAGTCACCCAGCATTTTGGCCACATTAACAAATCTTTCAGAGGGACAAGCCTCATTAACAAGCAGTAGCCTGGTGCCAGCCAAGCTACACCGCTTCCCAGATCCCAAACTCAGTATTTCTGTACCTACCAAGTTTGGATTCAGCTTGGATCTGCCTGACCCTTTGGACACGTCAAGAACTCTCAGCATGACTGCTCAGTAACCATCAACAGCAGTGGAAGTCCTAGCCTTGCTTTTTTCCTGGGGTCAGCCCAGTGTTTCTTTGGCAAACCTTCCATTTTCTCTGTCCTTTGCTCCTAGAAGATGAGAGAGCAGAGGCTGGATGAGCTGAGGGGGTTGTAAAGGAGGAGACACAGAAAGGAAGCACCTGCATCTGGGGCAGCTGAGGCTGAATCCAGGCAGTCCAACACACCTGTGAGGGGAAAGGTCTGTTTTCACCCTTCTGTCTTTCTAGCAATGTCTTACACAGAAAATTTTATAACAGCTGGAACTTTCTGATGCCAAAGAGGAATAAAGGAAAGTTACTTAAAAGCCTGGCTTGCACCAGATATCATGGTAGCAGCAGCCAGGATGGATATTTTCCACCCATGGAAAAGCCTTCACAAGGAGCAGAACAGTAGTGGTTTGGGTCCTTAGGGCTGGCAAAAGAAGGACATACAAGCCTGATGTTTTATGCCTAGGATGGGATCTTGGTCCTATTAAGGATTGTAGGGGGGGAACCTGGGGAGAAAACCTGCATTAGCTCTCTCAGTGAGATGCACTTGTGTGTCATCTGATGGGAGTGACAAAAGCAGAGGACAGGTGAAGTTGGCACAGAGAGGGGCCAAGTCTGAAAGGTTTTCATGCACCCCAGCAGGTCCTGGCAGTTGTTTGCCTCTGGGTCCCTACATAAGCACATCACTGCTAGTTCCTGCTTTCTTTCTGTCAGTGCCAGCCTATGCCTGGTGACGTAGTCAAATATGAAGCTAGACACAACTAGAGGCCATGGAGAATAATGCAAAACACTGGGGGCTGCTTCCAGCTTTGCTTAAATTCAACTCTTTTCTCCCTGGTGAGACCTTCTGCAAGCTCTGCACCACATGCAGACACTCAGCATCCACATACCTTCCTGGGAAGAAGCAGGGAGCAAACGTTGCTCTAGGGACCAAGGATGGACACCTACCCCCCTCCTGGGGACTTCATCACCACAAGTCTGTCTCTTTCCTGCCCTTTGTGAGGATCGGAAGGAAGTCTAGAGACCTTAGAATGTGGTTCCTGCAAACCCTCATTTAACCAGGTGTCTGGTGACTCACCTTCTCCCTTCTAGCCCCTTTGAGACTCTCATTGCTCAAATGTCACAGCTGGCTTTTTTCCCCTCACAGGACTTTGATCTTCCCTTCAGATCTTTCTAGAACTTTCCCCTGATATTACAAAAACACCTCCAGTATTTTGAATACAATAAATCACCTAGGCCTGCTGACTCAACTTTTTGCAGAAGACATTCAACTTGCATTGATTTCAGTGGAAGCTGAGGTTATTCCATACTTTGCAAGATCAAACCTTAAAATCAGGCTTAATGGTAGTCCCTGAAGCTCAGCTTTCTCCTTTGTTTTACATCGAGTGATGATTACCATTTGTCCTCTTTTTCTATAAATTTGCAAGTCTTCACCAAATATACTGTTTTTCTTTCTGGTGTAATCTACATAAATTACATTTAAATTACATGATAAATTACATTTATCAACCTATTAAAAAAATTGGGTACAGTAATTTTTCTTACATAGATTAGGTGTCTTGGATAATGCCCAGATACTGCTTTTCTATTTTGTAGATTTCTGTGCTCACCTGCAAGCGCTGCCTTGATCCTTTTCTCTGCTTGGCTCCTGCACATAAAAAGGGAGATTCAATTGCCCAAACACACATTCCTCAGTAACAGTTTACATTAACGTCGCTCTGCTTATCCTGTAATTGCAGTGTATGTACTCTGGGTCTTTGCACTCATTTTTTTGGAAATAGATGTATTTCATGTGTACCTGTTTTATCTATCATAACACCAAGAAAATAGAGACACTTTGAAGTACACATTTGGAAGGTGCACAACCAAACTGTTCATAAATATGCTGGTCAATCACTTCATCCATGGATAAAAAAAGTCTGCCTTAGTCTTGAGAAATATAGAGTTTATGGTACGCTCTGTGTTACTACTTTTCAAGATCCAGAAGACAGATTAAACTGTAAAAATTGTTCTTACATATATTTTTTAGACTTTTGGTTTACAACTAATGCTAGTGTTTGAGATACAAAAGAGTCACCGGCAGTGACAGTTTCTGATCACACAATGAAGTTCTCATGACTACACAATAACTGAACCATGTTGCAGTTCCAGTTAACGTGATGGTGTCTGCCTACAATCCAAATATGTTGTTTTAATAGTGGTGCATTAAATTAACTAAATTGAATAAACAGATAATAGCATTAAGTAACTGCTAGGGTGAATAAAATGTCTTTTAAATGAAGAGAAGAACAATACTCCCTAATTGCTTGGCTATACTGTGCATTGCTGCATGCCTATAGAACAGTTTAGGACAGAAAGGTTCCATCCTGCAGTGTGCTGCATGTTCTGGACACTCTTCAGAAAAGCCCTGAGCAGAGTCTTGATTTCAACCAAATTAACAGGCCCCCCAAAAAATACAGCTGCATATGCTCTCTTAAGCATGAAGGTCATGGTTCCCACAACATTGCAGGATCCAACCCTTGGCAAGGAGAAATTCAATACGCAGCAGTAAGCACCGCAGGCTAACATCACAGGGGGCCGAGGAGTGGGAGGGAGGGACCTGCTTCCAGAAACAGTCTGTGCACAGTCTCCCGTTGAAGTCAGTGATTCAGGATCAGATCAAAAGGGATTTAAGCTATAGCTAAAAAACAGATGGGGAGTTGGTGAGGTGGAAAGAGAGAGAGAGCAATTAATCCAGACAGCTGGCATGGCAGTGAGGCAGGCCCGGCCACCAGTGGTGGAAGGGAGCGAGAGGAGAGCCAAGGGATGGACAGCATGGGAGGCATTGGGCAGCATGGATTGGCTTGCACAAAGTGAGCAGGGTACAGACACAAGAGTCTTAAGAGTAGAAAATGAAATTGCTAAAGCTCATACTGATTGTGAAAACCTTGTCACACTGGCATTGGGAACATTAGATATCAGATCTGCCTAACTAATGTGAGGGTCCACTACCTGGGCACATGGGGAGGGACCCAGCAGCATCTGCAGCAGCCTGGCACTTGTGGGGCTCTGGAAAGCTGCCTGAGGGAGGATCTAGAGTTACAAAAGTATGAAGTGTCCAGCATTCAAATGAGCGATCAATAGAGCATGAGTCAAAGCCAGGGAGACAGACCTGCAAAAGGCAATTTGTCTTGTAGAAAACAAGATGTCAGTCAAAACATCCTCCAGTTAGCTGTGTGCTGGGACTTACATAAGTGCCACCAACACTGCAGCAGGGACATGCAAGCAATGTTAAGACCATGCTGACATTGTGATACAAAGCACGGAGAGCAAAATCACATGCAAGATTCTCACTGCTCACAGGGAGTTGCCTGGTGCTCCAGGAAGCCTATGGGCTTTCCTGGCCTTCTTGGGATAAGCTTTACCTTCTGACACTCAGAGTAGCTTTTATACAGTAGAGTTTCAACCATCACTTTCATAAACAGACAGTCTGGGGCCCTGCTGGTTACAGAGAAAAGCATGAAAACTCTAGATCAAGAGCTTCAGAATCCCAGTCAAAAAAATGACAGTATTTCCTTGTATTTGATGAGATTATGGGGCTTGTGATGGTTTGAGAGTGCTGGGGTTGGACAATACAGCAGCAGGCAGGGGGCTGAACCACAACCTCCTACCGCAAGTGCGTGGGCAGAACAGCTGCACTCCAGGGATGGTGCTTGGTCATCTGTGCACAACACAAGTCTGCAAAGCAGCTCGTGTCTTTGGCCATCCTAGGCAACAGAGCAAGCTCTGATTGATCAAGTTTTAGTGGGTGGAATGATAGTTTCTGCTATTCAGTAAATATTAACTTCAGCAAGTAATTTACTTGCATTTCTTTCTTCCCCCCCCCCCCCCCCCCCCTTTTTTTAATCAGGAATGCACATGCTACACAATTAGGCTGTATTCAATATCAAAGGCCCTGCAGAGTGGAGAATGGTTTCTGAAGACTTATGAATCCCTTTTGAAGGGGACCGTGTGATGTGGTTGCCTGCGGTAGTGAAGACTGGATTTAGTGACCTTAGAGGTCCCCTCTGGTCCTATCTATTTCTTCCTCCCTCCATACAGCTTCATTCTGGAGTATTTTCTTTTTAAATACAATTTATTAAGAATATACAACATTTAAAAGCTGCTGAAAAATCTCCGAAACCACAGATTGTGATCTAACTAGTGAAGTGGACTTCAAATTACTCACATCCCATCATCTGATCCACTAAACCAACTGAGAAAAATCCAGTCCTTCAGCAGTAGCAGTAGAGCTCTATGACACTGCAAGAGTACTAAAAGGTATCCTTTTGCCTAATAAAATCACATGCCAAAGCTGGGGAGAACTGTGAGACAACAGTACCATGAGGATGACTAAGCATGGCTTCACCTCTCTAGTACTTATTGCAGCAATGCTGTAATGCATGAGAGTTAAAAAAAATCAGCAAAACCAAAACAAACTACCTCTTCGAGCTTCTGGTTTCTAATGGCTGCTTTTGATAAAACTCTAGAATTTCAAGGTCCAAACACAGCTAATTCCATTCTAACTAAGGTTTTTACTGGCTGAAACTCACCATATAAATATAAATGTTTGGTTACATGTTATTTTAGCATTCTGCAGTAAAAATAATTTTTTGGCAAATAAAATAAACAAAACAAACCTCATAAGAGTAAATTATCAATGGTTTATGTCAGTACAATTTATGAAAGCAGTACAATTAATCTGCTTTTCAGCAGTTGTATGGTGTGAAGTAAAGCATGTATTCTAAGCTGTTAAATCCTTTTTAGTCATATAAAAATTAAACTTAAGCAAATTTTATTTTGTGCCACTTCAATGTAGAAATGTGCAGGTTTTTTTTAAATTAAAGCAGCTAAACTCAACACCGGAGGTTTTTAGATATGTAACTTAATTCTAATATATTATAATGGCTGTTATTTTTCATATGTAGCATGTGGAACTTGTTAATTAAAAGCTACTTCCTTGTGTTAGAGCTTGATCATGTTCCAACATCTCATACTTAATGTGCTATTAAAATCACTCTTTGACAGCCCAGACCTGGGAGGCACTGCATACCATCAACTCCCAGTAAAATTTCTAGGTTGCTTTGCACTTTGGAGGTCTTCTGTGGGTAAAAAGTCAGGGTGGACTGTTATGTTTGTCCCAGCTGGATGAACATCTACCCCTCAGCTCTGCATACCCCAGGAGGCCTCAGGTCCAGGGTTGTTCCCTTATCAAAATTAAATTCTGAGTAGTTAGGAGCAGGTGTAAAGTAGATATGTGTTAGCCACACTTACCTGATGTCTCACTGGGTAGCTTAGGGACTCCTAAAGGAAGAGCTACAGATAGTGAACACAGATCTCAGGGCGTTTGAAAAGAAAATGTATTTATTTTTTTATCATCTATGGAGAAAAGCTTTAAAGGAAACAAGTGACAGAGTACAGTACTCTTGCCTTCCTCTAGTAGTAGCTTGAGGACATTTATATCCTTTGGCCCCTGCATTGGCTCACTGATCTCAACTTGGTACCCTCTGCCCACATGTAGATCCCCAACAACTGCTCTGCAGATATAGGGACTCTCCAGTCAGAGTGCTCTGTCCTTGGCAATTTGGATTTAAGTCCTGACTGCAGAAACCAATGCAGGAGACTCAGCATGAAGTCTAGTGAGGCTCCCAAGATGCTTCTGCTCCATCATTGCATTTCCAGCACTCTCTGCAGCTTCTGATCTTTTTGCATCCTTTCCTTTCAGCTAGCCCAAGGCCAGCACAGACTCAGGTATTAGCATGGCCAGGCCAGTGTAAGGCATTCCCAGAGCATGCCAGAGCAGCTCCAACTCTAGAGCACTAGATGTCTAGCTGGTGTCCCTACATAAAGCTCACCACAGAATTTACCCTAATGGTTCCTCAGTCAAGAGCAATATCTTCCTAAGGAGATCACAGACAGAGTTTTAAGGTTTCTAGTCTTTACTTAAAGCCTTCAAGTGATGCATTCTGCTACATCTCCTTCATAAGCCTTCCCAGTTATTAACTGCCCATGCCATTAAGATCATCATGTGTATGTGTTGTTCTAGAAGCTTTTATCTTTCCATTTCTCAGTTCTGCAACCTTAATTCTCAGGGGTTGTGTATTTTTCTGAATGGCTTCCTTGCCATGTAAAAAAAAAAAAAAACCAAACCAAGTAGTTCTTTCTTGCTCCTCTCTGTTGATCTTCAGCCATTTCCCCTTAACCATCCCAAACAGTTTTCACGTTCTCTTTTTTTGACTTCAAAACCAGTGCTTGGGGTGCTCCACATAGTGCTCCCACTCTCAGGTCCTATCTTGAACTTACAGCAACTGCCAGCAGTTCAGTGAGTACTCGATGTGCAGACATCTGAAATACAACTATCCATCCCTGCCTTGTATAACTACTCCAACCTGCATGGTCTAGCTATTCCTTGGGATGGAAAAGTGTGACTACAACTCTGCAACCTGGACTTAGCACCCTTGGAAGCATTGAAAGCTAGATTCAGTTTCTACTCCTATGCTGCTTATAAAACTATGAAACAGTGACACAGAAATTCAAGTCTTTATCTCAGATCTCTTCCTGCACAGATAAATAGCTTCCTCTCTAATGAATGAAATTCTGTATGAAATCTTATATAATTAATTCAAACTTGGAGGTAATCTCAGTTCATACCAAGGACTGAATTAAACACTCTTTGCCCTTGCAGTTTGAGGAGAGGTGGTCCATCAAGATGTACATTTATGCCAATGTGCCTTCCTCCCTCATTTCTACCTTCCCTTGCTTCTGAGCAGTTCAGCTTTGCTTAGCCAGGTACTCACAGAGCTGGAAGACCAATATCACCTGGTGCAGCCAGATACATCTCATGGAAGCCTGGCTCTGCACATGGTGGTCCTTGGCAGCCAGCACTATACCCGTATCAGGGGCCACTGCCCCCTGCACAGCTTGGGAGGGACTCCGCTGAAATTAACTTCTTTGAGGTAAACCTGCAGGTGAGTGCTAAAGGTCAGGATGCTGGCAGGCAAAATATATAGCAAAGCATAAAGGAACTTTTCTGCGGAAGTGCTCTTGGATAAACATACTTATTTCTGAGGAAATGCCAGAGTAGGCAGCAAGGGGGTGGAAAGCCATCCCATTAACCCTGGAAGAAGCAGTAGCCAAGTGCTTGCCTCCCAACCTGTCCTGCGCTGGCCGTACATGTCAGAGCTACCAGAGCAGAGAGGCACCCAGCTGCATGGCCCCCAACAGCCCAAGGATAAAAACTATTAGGAGAGCATGGAAGTGACACTGAAATCATCAGGGATGTGCTAACAAGTTGGGTCCCAGCATGGACTAGTTTTCCTCCAGCCACTTAACAAGTGTCATCAGATAGTGATGATATTTGCTTACTACTGAGCTGCGCTGGACTCAAACCCTCCTCCTAGTGCCCAAGGGGACTTCCTGACACTCAAAATCTTCGTTTTTTAAATAGGAAAGTAGTAACCAAGACGTATTACACGTGGCAGGTTAAGATTAATGCTATCATTTTTACCAAACAAATAGCCATGCATTGCTAAAGGTCAATAAACTGGCAAAGGAAAATGTACAGCTAGTCATAAAGAAGCTTTTCTGTGAAAGTGCTCTTGCATAAATAAACATGAATTCTTGTAAACACAGTGTACTCTCCAGATGTAAATATTCAGAAGGTGTGCTCAAAAAGCCTGAGATGGTTCCAGCTCAGCATTTTATTAACAGGAGATGGTGAATTTTTGGTCAGATATTAAGTACAACTTAAGGTTAAAAAGTGTTTGTTTGCCTAACAGGACTTATTGCTTACATCAAACTGACTCCAAGATTTTGATAAGAGTATTCAGAACAGTAAAAGATACTTTGGATGTTAGCAAACACCTTGTGCAATACAGTGAGATTAGATACAGAGCAGGTCGCAGGACACAGGCTGGGATGGAAAATGGGAGGGGGGGGGGTCAGTTCACAGAGTTCAAACAGGAGTAGCAAGGGTTTGGTTCTGCGGTACTATTTCATATATTTAGAATATTACAGGGTGGTTTTCTGCTTTTTCCTTTTGAATTTGAGCTTTACTCAATCCTGGGAGTTGTTTGAACCACAGATTTCTACTTCCTGTGCAAAAGATGGTAAATTTGTTCATAAGACATCACTCCTGCTGAGCTGGGAGGGAAAGGTGAGACATTGTCCCAGTTCAGGAGCACACCTGAGGGGACAGGTTTAAAAACTCCGGTCTACTCCAAGGGCTTAGAGATGGTTTGAGGCATCACCAGAGCACACCAGCCCCTACCATCAAAGCAGTCACCTCTCAAGGGCTGGCACCCTTGCCACAGCCTCATGGGGAGTTTCAGGATGGGACACTGCCCTGTGGGCAGACAGGGAATCCAGCCTTATTAACTTCAGCAGTTGTTTTCCTAACTTGTCCTCAGAGTTTTAATTACTGTTGCTTTAAGCACACCACAACACTCCTTCAAGGAAAGCTGGACAGAAAGCACCTGCTGGGGTCAGGCAGTTCACCTCCCTTATGGTTTGGGATTACTCCTACTGTATGCTTTCTGGCTTCTTTTCCCCCAGAATAACTCCAAAACCAATAAGCAGCAAGGCTTCTACTGCCTCCTCTGCAAGTCTAGTGCTAGGGGCCAGGAGAACACACTGTCCTTCTTTCCCCATGCAGAAGCTGGGACTGACCATCCTATAAGCTCTCAGTTCAAAAACAGGAGCTTGGTTTAGTTTGAGTCTTGGTGGAGATTGTGCTAATATAATTGTATGTGGTTGTACTACAAACCAGCATAAGATACACATCACACATAGTATGTATACAGTCTGGGACTTATATCTACAGATTGGATGTAAACAATGCAGAAATGCATTACAGAGCCTTGTCCTGACACTGACACCTGTGTATGGCCTTTGCATCATGTCTCCTTCTCCAACAAGAGGAATCTGGCACAGACAGCACGGAGCTTACCCTGGGACCTGCCTGCTTTTCTCCACCAAGCAGCACACAGCGGTTCCCAGCAAAGGCACTGCCAAAGGACTGAGTCTTAAAGGGGTGGGTATGGGGTTAGCATGAGCCGCTGGGGAGAGTCCAGCTGTGCACAAAGCCATTTAAGGGGGCTGGATCAGGTGTCATACAGCAACATATCCTGAGGCAACTGCTAAAATGCCTCTGACCCCTCTGCTCTGGCCCCCAGCTTAGCTGTTTTCCAAGCCATGCACAAGTCTTCTAGTGACCAGAAATAAAAAGGTTGTTGTCCTGTGCTGAAGAAAGGTCTGACAAATTACCAACATAGTGTGTAATCCAGCCCTGAAGACAGTCCAGAGCAAGGCTCTGAAGATGAGGGTCCCACTGGTGCTCTCAGTATCCACTCTCTGGTTTGGCTTCCCCTGGCACCTGGCTGTGCCATGGCCCTGTTGCTTCTTCAGAAGCAGCTCCTAATTTGTTGAATCAGGCCCCTTGCTCCATCCATGTCCTTCCTGGGCATCCCAATACGACCTCACATGACTCCTCCCTATACCCCTGCCAAGGCAGAGCCAAATGCAACAGAGTTCCCACAGAGCTCGCCGCAGATCTCTTAGGCACCGGGAGCTGCTCTGCTGCAGCTGCTGCACCCCGTAAGCATCAACACCCAGACAGGTGCTTGTTAGTTGAGGTGTGCTTCACCACATCTCTCTTTATTTGATGAAAAACAAGGAAAGAGGATGCTAGCACCGTTTTACCCACAGTGTGAAGAGTTTTGCCGTGTTGTTTTGGAGCCCGTGAATTTCCCCCAAACACTCCGATGTAGAGTTGTCCAGAAGCAGGTGGGGAAACCATGCCTGTATAAAAGGAGGTTGACATGGCTGCCTTGCACAGCAGCCTGAGACCCCCACCATGGATGCCAGAGGACATACAAGAACCAACCCCACACAACACGTCTGGCAGGGAGGCTCAGGGTCGCTGCAAACAGCTCTGAAATCCTGGGCTGTCAGCTCTGGTGCTGTAGCAGAGCTGGGCAGCTCTGGGATACACAAAGCTTCTGCAAAGGGCACATACTTGTCAGGAAAGGTCTAAAAACATGTCCTACAGCGTAGGTCAGGTCTCCTTTGTAGTGATGGTCGACCTTGGGGGATGGACACAGGAGGAAAATTTGACAGATATGAGGTCGGCTTGATTTTCTTCTTGCCAGGTACCAGTGACTTTTTATGGTTTTTAATCCATTTTTATAACAACCAGAAGGGAAATTATTTCCTTACTGCTTCTCTGCTGTAAGAAAAACTCTCCTTTCTTCTTTTAGTCAGAGACCAAAAATATTCATCAAAATCTAAGAAAAAAACTCACTGTACTGTTTGATAGAAGCATGTATCTTTACCTTATGAAGGGTCATGCTACCAGGGGTCCCTCTTCAAGGTGGGATGAATGTGTGATACTTTCCTGTTTGTTCCTGTATTTGTTCCCAAGATGAGAGGACTTCAGCCTCAAGGCAGGCTCAATATAGGAAACCGCTGAAAAAAAATGGAAAACTCTCGCTACGTCTGGAGATTTAACAGATTTGCACAAGTCCCCTTTTGCTCACAAAATCACATTTGAATTAAAATTAATTCTTCCTCTTTCTTTTCCAAGATTAAAGCTGAGTTTAGGGAAAGCCTAAAGTGAAAGTGCAAAAATGGAAGAAGTGGAAGCAGAGAAAGTGCAGTCCCCACAAAGAACAGCAGAAGCTGGAGAGAAAAACTGATCATTTCTGAATGCCAGATAGCCTTCACACACTGATTACACATTCAGTCTCTTTTTAGATAGCTGCCTCTATCCAGCTCGCAAATGTTCACTGCCCACCTGAATATTATCCTCCCCCTCAATCTGGAGGACTTTCTATTTCTTCTTCCCCAGCACAGTTACATGACCTTCATTGCCAGGACAAGCTGCCTTCCTCCATCTCACTGCAGATAGAAACCACCAGGGATATCATCCATTATCCCAGTCTCTCCTCCCCTCCTCCTCCTCAGAATGCTGGCAGAGACTACTGTCTCCATCCTTTTCTCTAAAGCAGGGCTGTTCTCCAGAAAGGGTCTCCATCCGACTTCAGGCATTCCCTGGGAGTACCTCCCTGAAGCAGGCTGAATTGCACCTCAGTTTGAAGCCTGACATAGCCTGAAGCTGACAGTGTGAGACACCTCCTTCCTATTTTTTCCCCCAAGATCATATATTGGTAAACTCCAGACATCCCTTATTATCCTACTTTAAAACATAGCATTCAAGATTTTTTAGTTTATTGACTGCTGCCACAAATCATTTATATACTGTGGCATAAGATGCGGTTTTTGGCTCATTCCTCACTTCTTTATGTTTAGAGCAGTGAAACAAAGGAAGGGGAGGGTGGAGTAATCTTTATACTGTCTATTTAAAGGCAGTGATGGCTGCGTGCAAACCAAAGAACACAGCAATGGGAATTACATGGCTGGAGTAAACAGTTGGATGGGTGTCTTCTATGACGATGTTTTTCCTAATGTGTAACAAAGGAGAAGAGGCACAGAATTCACACATTATGCAAACTACAAAAAATTGTTGAGAATGTACTAATGAGAATTAAGTGCTTGTAGGTCCTCTCAGATGTCATCTGAGAAACTAAAGTGGTGAGTACCAGAAATAGGTTGCCAGCTGTCTCTGGTCGTATTCTTTGTTCAAGAATGCTAACAGTTCCCCCTCCTATACACCCAGGGACAAACTCTTCCATCGTGTAAATCCATGCAAACCTCCAGCTTCTCCAGGACTGCACAGCTGTAAAAGGAATTTCACAGTTTTACTAAAGGCTGAGAAAAAACACTTGGCACTGCTGCCTGCTGTCAGCTACCACCTTTCTGGGAAGTGCTAGTGGTTCAGCCTTTCTTGCAGTATCTCACTCCCCACGGCAGGCTCAGCGCATACAGCACATTCAGCACATCAGAATGGCAGTACTCTAAATTGCCACAGTACAGGTAAAAATACCCCACACGGGGCAAAAATGAGATGAGTGCCAGGCATGCTGAGTGTAAGTCATCTGGCTGGTTACTCACTTGCATTGTTCCTTGTGCTTGCTCTCTTCCTGGGTGGTGCAGCCCTCCCCATGCTGCAATGCAGCTCTCTGCTGTGCTTTGCTGCTGCATGGGGAAGCTCATCCAGGTCTGGCAGAGCTCACACCCCACTGCTGCCTTCTCCGCAGTACCTGCCACCGTGGACGGAACTGTCTCAAGGTGTGCATCCTTGAGACCTACATCTATGTGCTTGTGACAAAGTTATTTCCAAAAGCCCCATCATTCTCCATGATGATGGTGCCAGCTTGACTTTCACTATGACAGGCCACATATTTAATTTTGGAAATTAATATGCTCTGATTGAGGCTGAACTGATTATCTTACAAACACCATTTCTTGTTATAAAACTACAAATGTCTCCACAGTAATTATTTCTGTGTTTTAAAAATTACCTAACTGGAATATCCTGTGCCACTAGCTTGGTCCCAGCCCTTCTCTGTGTACAAAAGACACAGGGATAATTTTCAATTTTACTTGATGGTTAACAGTTATTGGAAAAAACTCCCCTTCCTCTCCTGTAGTTCCATCAATTATTTCTGCTTCACACCCCACTTCTAAAGAATTTGCCATCCCTTTCCCTCCTCTGTTCTTTAGTACCCAGTCTTCTTGCAGCTTGAGTAAGTAGCCAAACTTTAGTGTCCTACATGTTGTTTCCGTTGGGAAAAGAATGATGCAAACGAGGATTTATTTTATTTTCTGCTGTAATCCTCTTTATTTAATGACTGTACATAAAGCCCTGTTGTGTTGAACCCAGCAGGACTCATATCTCAGGAGACAGTTTATTTGCTCACTGATCCAGAGATCGTTCCATTCCCTAAGGCACCCCAAAGTGTGTCTTGCCCCAGTCCCTCAAAGGCTTCTCTGCTCACTTGCTGCCTTTGCCCCTTATCCCACCCACTTGTCTCCAGTTTTCCTTCCTAGTCCCATACAGGCAGCTGACACTACACAGGTTTGCCCAACACTGGCTTCTCGGGAAGCCCCCTCCCCCTAGCCCAACAGGGACATTAAGCCTCTTTGGCAGCTTCTGGTGCTTCAGCAACCCATAAGGCAAAAGCCACATCATTCTCATGTTAAGCATGAATTGTACCTTGTTAGACCCATAAGGAGCCATAAGGCTTCTCCCAGGTTATCAATTTTAGTAATATTATCTGTATTGTATTGTTCATCTGTGTTTTCCTGACAGCTTTTGGCTACATTTACTTGAGCTCTAATGAAGTTCTCAATACTTCAGTATTTATGACAAAGGGGACAACGTTACCACAGCAGGGTACAGCCCGACACATTGGATGCTGTTTCAGCTCCCCTGGAGTCAATCTGTCATTTTCAGAGGCAATGAAGGAAGCTTGTACTGGGCAAGCTGTGCACAACAAGCAGGAATCTTTAAAACCTCTAACAAATAGGAATTGAAGGAAATATTAACGAGATGCTCTTTTGAAGGTGGAAATTGGTGCCTCCTAAAATTAAATTACACAAAGCTGGACGAAGAAAGATAACAAACCACGTGCCAGATAGATAGCCACTCAGTTATTACTTTCTAAATATAATAACAACCTACTGCTTACACTGAAGTTAGGCACATAAGCAAGAAGGGAATGATGTATAATACCAGACTGAACTGAGGCTGCAAAAGCACATACCCATCTTACTTTCCTTTCTGTAATTATTATGAAAGAGTACTGGGAAGTTAGGGGAAAGCATGTTTGAAGAAGAGGAGCAGCAGCAGAGGTTGCACAGCTGATCCACTTTTAGCTACAGGTGTTGTCCAGACCCACACCTGACACCAGTGTTAGAGGGACTTCTACCCCATTCCCCCCCAAGAATATTTCTTGCTTTGTTCTTTTACATAGATGCTTAGTAACACTTAGAAAAAAATGCCTATAAACCTGCAATAGCTTCTTGGCCACAAAGACAACCCTAGGCTCTCCCCAAAGTTATCCTGAAACCCATTTGTGGAGAAAAGCAGGATATAAAATGCTGAGATGTTCTTACCCTTCGTTATCCCACTCAGCTCATTCAGGACTGCAGATAACCTTCTTCGGTCTTAAAAAATATCAAGTATAGGAGCCCCTGCAGATTGATAGGTTTCTCATTTCATTTAATTCCCTAGTCTCATTCAGCCAGTATGACAGTGCAGAGTAAGACAGTGAGAAGAGGAAAGGAGCAGAAAATTTTCATACTCTTGGTTCTGTAATAATGCATACACTGGGCTTCTCTTTCCTTTTCAAATTATTATAAAATCAGTTCACTTATGCATGAAGTTATCTTTAGATCTAGTTAAAAAACAAATAAATCCATCTGTGACACTTCTTTGTAGTTCAACTTTATAAAAAAACCAGCTTTCTGAGAAACCATGATTCATAATACTGAAGCTCACGTATAAAATTATATTGATTACCTAAAAACTTATGGAATAATATGCACTTTTGTTTGAAATTGAAAGCAAAAATTCAGAACTTGGGAACCTTTAGGAACTCTGATTATTTATGGTGTAAATTAAATCCTTTTCCTTTAGGGGAGAAAATGGATTCCCTTTGGCCAGCCATTCATGAGCTACTACATTTTATCCTCATGCTGCTCCAGCATTGTTGTAATTTCTCCTCTAACCTTCAGCTTTCAATACATTTTCAAGGCTGCACTCTGAAACTCTGAGAACTAACAGGGTCATGGGCAGACATCAGCTCCAGTAGCTGCTGTGGCAGCTGGAGTTGGGTTAAACAGAGAACAGGAGCTGAGAGCATTAAGGGAGCTGGAAGTAGCCCTACTTTAATGTGTATGCTCTTAATAAGACAAGGTAAATCACTGAAGTAGATTTTACATGGTGCTGAATTTTATTGTTATAAAAATTAATAGTTCACAAAACCTAAATTAGGAAGGTTCATGTTTGTCCTTTTTTGTGTTGCTATGCCAGACAAGCGCAAAACCACAGGCTACTGTGAATCTGAAGGAAGCTGAACATGAAAGCCTTTTCCATGCCTGCACTTCAGTGACCATTTCCACAGGCAAGTTCTGCCTGCAACAAGGTATCAGTGAAGCCATATAAGTTTGGAGAGAGAGGAAACACAGCAGTTTTCTGAATATTCATCTCTAAATTCCAGGAAACTGTTGGTACTTGACACAATTTAACATGGCAAAAATGTTGAGAAATTATTTTGATTAATAAGATATCAACTGCATTTTGAGGCTCAGCATTGCATAACCTGTCTGGGATAGACATATTTTGGTACATTGGGGCAGGTAACATTCAGGATCAGTTTTGACAGAGCAAAAATGAAAAATCTGCACCATTGACTTTCTAGAACCTTTTCTACTGAACAAACCTGAAAAAAATTAGTTTGGTTTCATGGGTCCTTTCGGCAGCTGTATCCCCAACCAGTGAGATCGCTGTGTATTCATTTCAAACGTCTGCATCATGATTTGAATGTGTTTCTATGCCAAGTGGTTTCCACTAAGTTAACAAACAGAAATATTCAGCCCCATGCTGGAAATCTATTCACATTCCAGAGAACTTGAGTAGATGGGCACCAGTTTGTCATTCCCATACTCTGTCTAGCAAAACAATGTTCCCAGCTTACTTACACAGAGCAAAAGTGTTCTAGGAATTTGCAAGTGTGGTGTTCTTAGAAACAGCAACCTGCAGCCACTTCTCCTGAAAGTATAAATGTTACTGGTGGTTTGGGGACAGATATTTGAGGGGGAACATTTGCATTGCATTACAAACAAGTACAGGGTGAATAGCTTCAGGAAAGTCATAGTGCTACTCTTCCCCTGGAGGATATCTCACAGTGTGTTGTTCACACTGGATTCAGGATGATTCGTATCACGATGAGGCAGAGGGAACTCTCACCCCAGATGTCCATCTTTCTGTCAGTATAGCTGGAAGATGTATGTGAACAGGAGTAAAACTTGATGATCCCGTATAGGAAATACTGTACCTATGCTAACAATAAGTAGAAAATATAAGAAGAGAAATCAAACTCAGTATGGAGCTGGAAGGAATGAACTGTTTGTACCACTGAGCTCTTCACGTACCTCAGACTCCAGATGTGCAGGTATCAGCTCCCTGCATTTCCTATTTTTGCAACTGAAATGGCAACAAAGTAGGACACATTAGGTACCCTGCTGCCACATTCAGATAGTTCCTACCTTAATGTAACTGATTGTGAGGGAGAAATGCTACCTTCTGTTTCCTCCAGTTTTAAAATAACGTTGCATCAGGCAGTATCTCACAGATTTAATCTTTCTGGTCTGCCATAATAACAATGACAAAAGAATTCAACATTTTGCAACTCAGTCCTTTAGACGTCCTTGTGGGTTGCAGGAACTCACAAAATCCCTCTTTGAATTTCTCCACCTTATTTTGTCCCCTGGGAAAGAAAAAGGTATGTAAAATGAAAGCAGCATGCACAGCCTTCCAAAAGCTCAGACTCTAACTTAAATATTGCCCAAATATTAAATATCCAAAATATATTTTCCACACAAGGATCTCCTCTTGAACTTCCTAGCTGAGTTGAAGTTTTCTCACCAAAGATTTTGGTTACTATTATTCTTCCATGGCTAGCAAATGAGGACTCTTATGCCTCTTAGACGAAGTCCTTTCATTTTAGAGGGTTTAAAATGTTGAGTAATAAATTATCCTGGTTGGTGCACAATGTCCCAGGAAGTCTTTGTTCACATCTGTGGTACATGTTTTCGGATATAGTGTGTCAAGTTAAAAAAAAAAAAACAATAATAAAAATGCGCGAGTTTGAAATAACAATGACCTTTGTGTATATTTATAATGAAATTATTTGGTAGAGTAACTTTTACAGCTTCCCTCTTTTTAAATACAAAAAAAAAAAAGGAGGAACTCAGACCCTGCTGAAGCCAACAGCAGAACTCTGATTAACATTACTAGTAACAGGCACTCACCCATAATCTATATCATAAAACCATAATTGGCCGTCTCCATTAGGACTAAAGTAAGAGGAATGTTGTAGGTCAGGACAAAGGTGTATTTGCAGCCTGCATAGTTTCTGCACACATTAATAGTCCTTCATGTGTATTATGTTCACATTTTTCAGAATGTATTTGTGGTATTTTATTTGCTAAAGCCTGGTCGGGTGGTCACTGCTGTCTGAGACAGAAAATTATGACAGTCCCTGGCCTAATCAACAAAACTAAACAGTGGCTGAGCTCACTTAGGTTGCTCGACAAGCTATACCCACTCAGGAACGGTGCTGCACATTGAGTATCTTTATCTGTCTTAGTCAGGACATCAGGAATTAGAGAGAAGAAAAATATCATGGAGTATCTACAATAGCAAAACTGTAGTTCGCTTAATTTTCCTCTTTTTCTGTCCCAGCAGGAGAGGAGGCTGAGTTTACAGAGCTGCAACTACCTAACAGCAGGGAACTTGCTTAGCTGAATCCTGACTCACGCTGCTGGTCTTTCTTGGGGTCAGGAACTCCACTTTTGCTTACTCATTGCAACAGTAGTTAAAGAAAATCAAACCTCATGCATTAGACAAGACCCAGTGTTATGCCTGATAGCTGTCATAATGTTTGACTTTCAGAGCTCAATCATCAGCCTCAGTAGGTGTTTTTTGGTGGCAAAAAGAAGGGCAAGCAAAGGAGCTGAACCAAAGCCCATGTCTAAGCCTGCCAGACACTTCCCAGTGCCCTTGAGGTGCCCCAACTGCATCCCCACCACAGGAGTTGTTGGTTCTGCTTCTGTTGTCCTCCAGCCCCCCAAGCACTGCTCGTCCAGGGGGCCTGGGTGTTAAGGACCACCTTGAGCCTCAGGTTTCCCTGCATAATAATAAGTCCATTTTATAGAGACAGGCTCTGAGAGAAGCAGCACTCTCCACCTCAGTGGGACACGTGCCTTGGCTCAAAGCTACTGCCTCCCCACTAGCTGCAACGTGGAGTGGGCAAGTTTCTGTAGCACTAAAGCAATAAATGTCACATGAAGAGAAATTATATTTTGATCTATTTCTCTTTACTTTGCTTTTCATCTATCTTTTAATGCAATTCAAACAGGTCAGCCCAAAAACTGGCAGTTCAAAAATTCCAATAAAACAAAGGCATTTGAAATAAAATGAGAAAAATTGCCAAAAAATTCCCTTGGTCCTGTTTCCATGGCAAGTATGGACCCCTTCTTTTCAATTTCTTCTCCTCAAATATGTGTTGTCATGAACACAAATTAAAACCAAGCCTGCTAGATGCAGATTAATTAACACTCTAAATGAATGGTATTTTTTTTCAGAGAAAGGCTTTTGCTACTGAAGGTCACTTTGCTCTAAAGGAGCTGGGAAGAACACACTCTGCTGCACCACTCTCTGCAGTGAGTGCAGAGATTTAGTCCTGTCAAGCAAGCACTTCTAGCAGATCTCCTTTCAATATTCTTAAATAACTGAACATGATGCTCTAATCTAATACTTTAAAACAGGGACAATGAAGAGGATGAAGATCAATAATTGCATCTTATGGTAAGAAAGAGACTCAGCTCATTGGAGCCCCTTTATTTCTAATAAAGGAGATGGGACAAGACTGCATTGCATAAAAAATGGGTAATGCTATGCCCAGTTTTGCACCACATGCATATAGTCCAGGAGTGATAGCAAGAAAACAGAGGTCTAAACTGAATAATTACCAAGATAGTTACAACAAATGACCTGCAAGGACAGATGAGCATTCTACAGCTTACCTGAAGGACATGAATGTTGAGACCCAAGCCAAGATGGAGTCATAAAATAAATCAAGGAGAAGCTAAGAAGCTTCCAAGACTGTGTAAATAAAATAGCTACTTAGTGAGCTGTAGCAGAAGGGTCTAAATTGCAGAGCCACTGCTGTTTGGACCCTTCCACTTCAGCTCTCTAAGTATTCATTTTATTGATTGCTGTTTAAGTCAATTTTCCAATGACTTGGAGACTTCAGGACCAAGTGAGCTGTTTTTCACCAGTCTTACAAGAGTTTTGGCACTGAATGCTGAGCCCCAAAAAGATTAGGAAAAAGTTTAAAGCCAAAACTTTGAAAGAGCAATAACTCTTCCTAGTGTTTATTTCAATATCACAGTTTGGGGAGAATTTTTTAGATTTATTTTGTTTACCTTCAGAAATCCAATGTTTTGTTATGTTTTCATTAAGCATATAATGGGGTTTTTTTCATGTTTTCATTAATCATATAGTCAAATATAGGCTGTGTGGTTGAAAATTTATACAGCTGCCTCCCAAAAATACGATATGCATGCAAGTATTGGCTCATCAGCTGTCCCCTTATAATGATTTGGTTTGTGCAGGTTATTTCCAGAACTCCTGTATAACTCATTAGTCACAAAATAGGAACTACCTGTGTGTTGTCACATTCTTGGAGATGGCCCCATCCACATCTTCCCAGAACCAATGACTAGTGCAAGCCTTCCTCTCTGAAGTAAAATGGAGCAGGCAATTGTATGTGGTTCCCTATGATTTTCAAAGCAACTCAGAGACAAGTTCTGCTCAAAATCTCAGAGACTAATATATTTTAAATTGCTATCAAAACAAATGTTCCCTATTAGAGATCAGGGGCCCTTCAGCTCTGTTGCTAGGCAAAGAGCCATAATCTATTTAGGTGGGGTGATAATCTGCTGTTTTCAAGTGTATGCACATGGGGCAGTTCGGTTGACTTTTCTTCCCAGGAACAGCTCCAGGTGAGCTGCTAAAGTACTGCCAGTTCAGCTGAACTGTGTAGAAGACACTGAGCCAATCTCACTCTTTGAGACTGATTTATCCTGCTGTTACCTCAGCAAAGTAAGTTTGTATTTCCACCAGTTTAAATGTCAGACTCTTGGCCCAGGCTTTCTTTGGATGTTGGGAAAAGAGAAGAAGAAGGTTCTTGTGCATCTCAACAGGATCTGTTCTGTTTGGGTGAGCAGCATCTTTACCTGCATCAGGGAGAACACACACGTTTTAGTGAGGGCAGAAACAGGAGCATGAAGCTTCATGGTCAGACCATGAGCAACAACATAAGGTTCAATAGATGAAGAGCTGCCTACTCTTACAGGAGCTGAACAAAGGGGTAGCAAGTACTGCAAGATCAGTGTAAGCTGTAGCTCCTGATGGAAAACAATACCAGAAAATGTTAAGTTTTCAGCTAAGATCTAACAGTAGTTTCTTTGATTTTGGCAGTAGAATAGATTAAGAACAGTGAATTCATTGCCTGTATCTTCTTTGAAACATAACAGGTGACAAGCTCCATGGTTCTGATATTTCCCAGGTTCATAAAAACCACAGTGGATGAGGGAACTGTGGTTGTTTATCCTCGAGAAAAGGAGGCTTAAGGGAAACCTTCTCACTCTCTACAGCTACCTGAAAGGAAGTTGTAGCAAGGCGGGGGTTTGCCTCTTCTCCCAAGTAACAAGAAATAGGGCAAGAAGAAATGGCCTCAAGTTGCACCAGGGGAGGTTCAGGTTGGATATTATGAAAAATTTTTTCACCGAAAGGGTTGTCAAGCACTGGAACAGGCTACCCAGGGAAGTGGTGCAAGTGACCATCCCTGAAGGTATGTAAAAGATGTGTAGATGTGGCACTTAGGAACACGGTTTAGTGGTGGACTTGACTGTGTTAGGTCAATGGTTGGACTTGATGATTTAAAAGATCTCTTCTGACCCAAATGTTTCTATGTTTCTATGATTCTCACTCTGAGAAGGAACAGGTGAAAGCAGAATCATTTTACTTCCAGCTCAACAGTCAGTTACCATCTCAAGTGATAAGACACTGGTGTATTTGATGGCCAGTGTTTGGAGAGGTTATAAACAGACTCTTTCTGCCCTTTTGGGAAGCAGAGGCAAGCCAAAGTACCAGCTTTTTCCCTTAACCTGGTATGTCCTTGTGCCTTGTTCCTTGAAAAACCATGCTGCAATGGAGTTCTGTTAGTATATGAATGCCCTAACTTAGGCATTGGACTTATGGACATGATTAAAGCCCTGTCCACCCTAATTACCTTCAGACATAAATTTGCTGTTTAAGAGTGGGCAGGAGAAGAGGCAGAGATAGTTCATAGAAAGCTGCTCTTTGGCTTTTTTTCACTAGGAAGGGTAAAATACAAAGAAAAGAAGAAAAATCTTGTTGATCCAGGGACATGTCTGATAGCTTGGAAAAATAACCGTAGGACATTAATTTTCCTGTTTATCTTATCCAAATCTTAAATCTAGGCAAGAACCTCACTTTTAAACTAGATGTTAATTCTGAAATCCAAGAAGCTTTTGCTGAAAGAGAGCTCAGGAACTGATGACAGCAAAGAAATGGTGTCAGTCCACCAGTGCTACTGCTTGAGTACATGCAGGCTGGGACACCTGGTCCCTAGTTTATCTGAATCATTTATGCGAAGATAAATTAAGAACGAATTGCCCACACATTCAGTAGTTGTCTGTGGCTACCTGGGGATTCTACAAAGAAGGAGCACAGACATCTCCTGATCACAGGCATGGCCTCTGCTCAGCAGACACCTTTGTTGTCATCACTGCAGCCCAGCACACACATCGGAAGACCAGGCTCTGCACCACTTGCTCATGTCAGCTATAAGGCTGTTACAGACCTCACTATATGGAAGAAGGGTCCTCAAACCCCAGCAAAGCAGGTCTGCTTGCAAACCAAACCCTCTTCTGTGGTGTGAATCCTTTTAGTGCCACTTGAATTATGGTGCTAACCCTTGTGATGGATTGCTCATTGAAGAACTGCCATGCATGATCTTCTAAAGTTGCTAAGAAGCACCACTTACTTCAACTACAACTCATGATAGCTAGAAAGTGAGGAAGAGTGGGAGTGTTTGGGGGAAAAGGGGCAGCACACAGGCAAAGCAGGGAGAAGAAACAGAAACACTTATATTTCTGTGTTATGTGTGTCTCTGTCTCTGCTTCCAGCCTGTGCTTTTTCTCCTATAAATTCAGGACCTCTTCTTAGATGAACCCCGTTTTTAACATTTCTGTCTTTGATATCTCTCTTTCCTCTTCACAGGGACATGGCTTCCCCTATTTCAAAGAGACTTTCCCTGTGGTACAGCCTGTCTGAACAAGCACTTTGCCTTGGTGGAAGATCAATCCTGCAGCTGGGCAACAAGCAGCTGAGGGGAGGTTTAATGGGCATCTGTAGCACGTGGGCAGTAAGCACTTTTACTGTGCATTAGAAGCTCTCCATACCCATGTAACAGCTGAATATGGTCTCCAAGACTGCATTTCTGCAAATAAATCACATTTTCCATTAAGAAAGAAATGGGTGTTCATCTGCACATTGCTTTATCATCTGTGGAGCAGTTATCCAACTATTATCACACCTGAAACTATGACTACAAGTAGCACAGCTTTGAAGTCAAAATTTCAGCTCGAGAGTATTTTGGCTGATTATTAATCAGTTACTTAAGTAATGCAAGAGAGGAACTGGAAATAAACTGGAGCACATGTGTTCTTAAGCCTGTTGTTCATCTAGATCTTTTGGGTCTTTTAACATCACAGACACCCAGTTTATACAGCAAAGAGTTACTAACAAATGAGACAAGAACTTTGCCTGTTTTCCATGACATTGCTTCAGAAAAGTGGAGATACTCTTGGGATGGAGTATCCTACCTTAATCTAACTAAGCTGGCCTGTTTGTCTTGAAGAGAAGGAACGCTACAAGATGCTTCTAGCCATTCTTGGAAGAAGTTGTATTGTACCTCTGTGTGTATGTACCAAGACAAAACCAGTCTGCTCAAAGCAGCCTTCTGGCATACACCAGCAGTGCAGTTTTCAGATCGATAATAAGGCCAGAAAAATAGAAACATCAGTTATGTGCACGGGATATGGGCCAAGATGGGAAAGAGGTGCAAATTCTACTGAAGTCAAGTATGAATTCCTTCATGTGGACTTGGAATGAGGAAGATAGTATCTTCCTGAGGAAACTCTTTGTGTGGTACAATAAGCTAAGAGACAGAATCTTCCTTTCCACACCAAGAAGCAGCCTGAAAGGCATGCTGTTACAGAGGTTGAAACAAGGATACATTCAGATTGGTAAAGAGCAGGCTGCTCTGAAGAAGTAGCCATGGCAATGGGTAAGAACATCCTCTTAGCAGAGCATTCAAGGAGTTCACTCTACGTGAACTAGACATTGAAAAAAACTTTCGCTAGGATGGCAGATAGCAACACCTGAAGAATAGTGGGACATTACAGAACCCCAGAAAGACAGTTAAGAGGATGGAAATCTAAGAGAGACCTCAGCATAATCAAGTTTACATTAACTCTCCTTCAAACCCACTTGAGATAAGGTGTAACAACACGTACTTTTCCTTCACTGTTTCTTCCAATTGTTTTTTACTGGCTAAGGACTGGCTTGATTAGAAATGAGAGTACATTAGATCAAATTACAACAATTAAAAAATACAAGTTTCAATGACAGTATCTGCCTCAAGACCCAAATACCACAAAATTGTATTAGGAAGAGTAAGGTGATAGGAAAAAGCAGTTTAAAAAATAATGATTGGAAAAGAGCGAATACAAGAGTCCAGGTGATACAGCAGGCCATTTGAGAGCAATTTACACACACATTGAGGAGGCCAAAAGAACTGCTTTCCTCTGCAGAACAGTGAAGTGGACTGGTGCCACTGAGGAAAATATCCTATTGGGATGCATAGTTGACTTTCATTCTTCACAGTTCAGGTCATACAACAAAAGTGACTGACAAACAAACTTTTGAATCTTTAACACATGTCAAATCACTGTGATTAAATGAGTTTCAAACATGAAGTAATACGAAGTGGCTAATAAGAGATTTCAAGTTAATAAGGTGATGTCTACAATGGACTTCAGATATTTACTGATCTTAATGGATAATAAACAAGGGCTTACACAGAATACTCTGTGGAATGAGAAATGGATAAACCACATCTGAATAAACTGACATGATATATGGAACAACCTCCTAATGATTCTGTTAGGAACATGGTGACATAAAGATTCAAACCATTTTGAAGAGGAAGAGATGAGCACTGATTCCATCTGGAGTCAAACCAAACAACATCTCGAGGATGAAAATGCACAGAGGATCATTACCAGCAAGACTTTGTTCCCTGGAACAAAGATAAGGTGAGACACACAGTCTTACCATGCAGGTTCTTTGCAGAGGTTTTTGGAACTAACTACAGTCCATGAATAAAAAGGACTGATTGTAACAGGAAGGAGAAAAGAGAAAAAATAAGGGTCCTAGCTGAGAAGTTACTGCCTCGCCTGCCAAAACATAAGAAGTCTAGAAAGAGAAAATTTGCTTAACCAAAGAGGACAGGTTCATCATTTGGCTATAACTAAGTCAATGTATGTAGGACATTGATAACAAGCATAAATGTTTATAAAAAGCAATGGAAATTATATTACATAATAAATTTTTAAAAAGTATACATTCAAGAGCACATCTGTGAGGGAATATTTCAAGATAGTGTTTCAATGGTTACATCTACTCTCTCAACAAGGGTAGAAACAATAATAATTTACATTTTACAGGGAGGGGGGAAGTTGTCAATAAAATGAATGAGTTACAACATTACAGAAATGCTTTTTTCCCCTAGACTTACAGCCTCCAACAGTAATATATACATAAATCCAGGCCCTCTGGACATGGGGGCATATTTTGCATATCACCATAATTTGATGGTCTGTGATTTCTCAAGAAAACAGAAATGTGAGAAACATGTTGACAGTTCATTCTAATTCCAGAATTCTTTGACTATGTTGTAGTTGCTACTTGTGAGTACTGCACATAAAAATAACTTCCCTCAACCTAAAGAAAAAAATATTTTTTTTAAATTATTTTATATATATATATGAGATGAAACCCCTTTACATCACTAAGCAACACAGAGCTCAAATTTACTTTATACACTGATCTCCATAAAAGGATATTGGTGAGTGTTCAGGAGATAGACACAGCTTTAATAAAGCCAGCATTACTTGAGGATTGTTTGAAAAGATCTGTCCTATGATAACAACAATGTACAATATATTAAGACACAAATAATGTTGCCGCCCTCTGTGCAATAGTTACAATAAGACAAAGTCATCCCATAGACTATAACAGCTACTCTGAGCAGAACGGCAGCATCTTTGTAATACCTGTGATCCTGTTCCCTAACCCAGGATCTCATGGTGGCTTTCCTGCTCTGAGGTTCAGATAAGAATAGGTCTGAAAAATTATACAAAAACAGATGGACTTTAGAAATAATGAATGAAAAATAAAAAAGTCTTTTCCAGTATCATCAGGTAGAAGAAAATGCACACAAGCTATTAAATA
This sequence comes from Megaceryle torquata, assembly GCA_024611175.1. NCBI lineage: Eukaryota > Metazoa > Chordata > Aves > Coraciiformes > Cerylidae > Megaceryle > Megaceryle torquata. Next base: position 55,856 of record JANIJG010019314.1, read on the forward strand.
TATATAAACACTGGGGACAAAGGTAACAAGACTGGGTTTTATAAACTCATTTGAAGGAGAAACTTGATTATTATTCTCGTTTTAAATTTTCTGAACATCAAGAAACATTTTCTGCTTCCAAATTTCATGCAACTGAGCTGACAAGACACCTTGCACAATGCCATTTCTTTGTTTATAATCACTCATTATCTTTCTTATCCTTGATGGATACATTTTATAGATCCTAAATTTAAGATACTAATTAGCCATGCATTGTTCACTTCACAATGTTAAACTGTTCAGCAAAAAACTCTAGGGCAGGCTGTTCCAGCTTCTTGACAAGAGGAGATGAGGTTATACTGCTGGTACTTATTTAGGGGCCAAATGGCAAAACTACCTTGTAGAGCGACAGTAAGGTGAAAGATAACAGCAAGGCAGGACAGAACTGACTTGTGAGCCACCCATAGAGAGCTCTAACAGTTTAAGAACAGAGATAAAGTCTGGAAAACATAAGTCTTCTGGTTTCTATTCTCAGATCAGTAAATGATATGCCATGTGAAAAACATATTGAGGACTATTTTGTTGGTTACTTCTTCCCACAGATTCCTTGCCTACAAATACAGCTGCCTGCACAAACACATGCACATGAACAGGGGCTGAGCTTCCTAGATTTCATCAAAATTTCAAAGAATCCAGAACTTCACATTTCTGCAAAACAAAATGCGGTTGTAAGGAACCTGGTCATATCACCATCTCTATATTCGCTAACGTACAAGGACCTTGTGAGAATTCACTAGCTGGGACAGGAGTTCACACATAAAGGTATTCATGGCTCACAGCCCATCTATTTCTACTCCTACAATAATGGGTAACAGAGCTGGACCTTATATTCACTTCTTTACTTGATACAAGAACGTGCAGAGCAGAGGGTAAGTTAAGATGATGCAAAAGACTCTGAAAAACATGTTACAGATGCATCTTCCATTACCTCCTGCCATATTCTGTCTCCAAAGAAACTTAGAGACTGCCTTTAGAAACAGTCTCTTCAACTCCTTCCTATTTTTATGTTTATTAAACACACATTCATCTTTTTCAAGGGGGACAATACCTGTACTTGACTTTTTACAGCAGAGTCCAGTCTCCAGCCTCCATGTTACACCCAGTCATTTATGAAAGGCATCTTTTTTTTCCTTTTGGTTGCCAGACAGTTTAAGTTCTGCACTTACTGGTGACAATTTAAGACAATTTTCCTCTGATATCCTCTTTTCTCTCTCTTCACTGCCCACCTCTGCTAGGTTTCATCCACCCCACTTAAGTTTGGGAGCACTGCCTGACATTTTACCAGATGTAGCTCAAAACCAGCCCATACAATAACATAGCTCTGGATCTCCATCACCCTTTTGCCCATGCTGCTTAACCAGACAGATCTACTTCAGGTGAAATGCTAATGCAATTCTTGACAAAAAGATATCCCCCTGCTTTTTACCAATTTAGCAAAGACATAGAAAATACTGATGGTTTTGGTCTTTCTGATATTTTCGCACACCTTTTCTAGGAATAAGGACATCCTTTTGCAATTCCATTATTACACATGTGCATGGTTATAAGAAAATGCTTTGAAGGGACATCAAGCAAATAATACCCATTTTCAAAATTCTATAGCAATGTATTTATACAAATTACAGAATTCTGTATGTATTTACACACCATTACAGAATATCAAGTAAATAACACCAATCGTTCTTTTGTTTTTCCCTCAGATTTTTCTTCAAGTGATTTTTAGTGCTCAAGCAAGGTGCCAGATGGACAGCACTAGAAAATGAAGACTTCTGTTTGTCCACAGCACGGGAAGAGCAGCACTGCAAGCCTCCCTGCTTTGCGATGTCAGCTCTCTCCAGACCTGTTTTATCAAGATCATGTAAGGAGTGGGAGGGCATCTGTACCCCTTCACGCCTTGGCAAAGGAGCTAAGTAGCACCCAGTGACGATGGTTTTGCCCATCCCCAACAAGAAAACAAACAGAAATAACTCATTTTACACAAGTGACTGAACAGAATCTGTTGTTCATTACCCGAAACAGGCTGATTTGACCCAGTGAACCAGCAGGGAGTGGCAAACTGCCAGCTCCTGGACCATCCAGTCTCACAATAATGCCTATGTTAAATTACATGTTTCTGTATTTACATAAAGTCAGTATTTACACACCATTATGGGTTATTTAAGTGAATCGGTTACAGTTTATTTATATGGACTGCTATAAACTCACAACATTTTTCTTGGGTTTAATCCTTTCTTTAGAAAAATAATTTAAAAAATAAAATAAAATAAAAAATATTTTAAAAATTATAACTAGTAGTAATGACTTGCCTATGACTAAAAATCCAAGTTAATTTAACATTAAGACTCAAATTGTTGCCTAGTATTGTGACCTCAACTCATAGTATTTTTAACCTTTGCAATTAATTTCCCAGTGGGTGTCAGATTTGCTGAAAAGGCAAAGAGTTGTAACCTCCCTTCCTTGCAGTAGGATTGATCTGTTTAACACTGAGCAATGAACCCTGGTCCTCCCCAGAAGATCACTGTATTCTCCTTTGGACCAGTGTGGATTTGCATTGCCTGGACAAATGATTCAACACCTAGTTGACATGCAGCAGCCAAACTGCCTGCAGGTCTCAGCAGCTCCAAAGGGTTAAAAACAAACTTGTGGGCTACAGTCAAAGGTTGTAAATTCCCAGGCAATGCCTGTCCCTAGACAAGTATGTCTAACTGTATCCTACAAATCAACTAATGCAATTTACATACCTTTAACATTCATAAACAATTATCATAAAATGCCACATTTTATTTAAGATTACTGATACCGTCAGTTGAGACGGGGCCTCTCCTACCTGCTTGAATACAGAAAGGTCACATTCATGCAGGAGACCAAGCCAGAGGTTATTCCAGAACAGAATTGCAAATAATACGTATCACATGGACAAGAGTGCCTTAAAGAAAAAATTAACTACAAATAGACTACAAACATATACAGCTCCTGCAAAATATGTCTGTACTCTGTGCTTAGCCTCCATGCCTCTGTGGGCAGCCAAGGGTGTAAGGACCAGTCATGTTCCTGACATCCAATGACAAAGGTTACACTCAATGAAACGGCACTGAATTCAAATCCCAAGGGACAAAACAACTTCAAAATGCATTTGTCATAGGAACCTCATGTGATTTTTCTCTCTTTTTTTTTTTCCTTCAAGGTACTGGGTAAAAAATGCCTTTTCCTAAGGGTTAATTCCCAAATGGTAACTGCTAATCAACATGTTTGTGTGCTTAACATAAAATGCTAAAATCCCTTAAATATTACATATTGTCAGCTCTCTTATGGTTCGCGAATATTTGAACATACTTTAGGAAAAACAAAACAAGTCTAATACTGCCCCCCTCATTGTCATTATTGATAGAGATTTATTAGTTTCATCTTGCAAGTTTTACTTTAGGAAGGGTGCTAATATCATGTATTATGACAGTTCACACTGAAAGCAATTTTCCATAAAAGATGTTACAATGACCCCTAAGGAACTTGTATAATTTCATAGTAGATAGTCAAGTGCACAAATAAACATGTTTACAAGAGTGATTCTGTTAACCTGGTTCTTGCCCTCTGAAACTGTTATGTACTATTTGTGGAATCTTAAAATTAGTACAATTGTTGATATTACTTATGTTGTTTCTGGCATTCCGCTACAGAAAAAAAAAAAAAAAAAAAAAAAAGCCTCTTTTTCATTTAGATTTTGGAAAATCTGAAAAAGTTTTTTACAAGTAGAATATATTCCAACCCCTATATTTTTCACAGCGCTGAAGGTTACAATGATGTCACTTTATGAGAAG
>JANIJG010019314.1:59809-104954 GCA_024611175.1 Megaceryle torquata
ATCCAGAACAAGAGCAAGGTGATGGTAGCTCCACAGTGAGGGTGATCTCTGCTGTGAAGAGTCAAAGTGCATGTACCAATAGTTTTTAACAAGTAGAATATATTCCAACCCCTATATTTTCCACAGCTCTGAAGTTTACAATGATGTCACTTTATCAGAGAGGAAACATAACAGACACATAAAAAGAGTTGAAGACCCAGTTTTCTCTTTAATCCTCTAGGGGTAAGCTATGAAACAAGCAGTCAGAAGAGTGAGGACTCAGTGTCATGAGTGGTGTGCATACTTGTACAATAATATGGGCACAAAAGAGATTGTCTCCTTTAGTACATGAGGGTCACTAGAATTTATTATTATTACCTTTTTATTGTTGTTGGGTTTTGTTGGTTTTTTTGTTGTTTTTTTTTTTTATCCATGCACCTTTATATTTACTTGCATGAATTTACCACAGGTTCATAGTGGCCTTTGCCATTTTAATGCTTACAGAGCCTAAAGCTTCCAAAATGCCTATCTGGCCTGTACATATTTCATTAAAAATAAACTCTATATAATAAATAAATATATAAAATAAATAAAATGTTGCCTTTGGAATTTCTATAAATAAATTTAACTTTTTATTTTTATTTTTTTACTAAGAGGTCTTTGCTTTAAACTCAGTGGGGTAAGACCCAGAGAGCGATTAACTGAAAAGTCTCTTGTTTAAGTAAGACTGCACCCTCCATGCCTTTGTAAATGCAGCGTACACTTGAGCAGGCCACCAGCCAAAAATCCTGATGAATCAAAGTATGGCAGCTATGCTGATATATGACGAAGTACAACTGATCAAAAATTTAAAAGCGTGTCTATTCCCCAGCATGCATCAGGCCTTCTTCCTCCTCCTCCCCCTGTCTCCTCTCTCTCACGCTCTCACTCCCATTCATCCTCTCCCTTCCTCTCTCTCTCTCTCTCTCGCATTCACTCTCGCGCGCTCCCTCTCGTACTAAATCAAGCGAGTGGGCATAGGCTCTCCTCCAGGAGGACAAACCTTTAAGTGCAGAACAAAATCAGCATGTTCCATCCAAGCCTCCATCATACATTATGCATGCGACAAAGTTTGGCAACAGTGGAGCTGATGTGATGACACAGCTAATCAATAAGAACCCACCGCATGAAACCTTTATAGTGGTTACTTTTTAAGGGCTCAAGTGAAGGAATTGTCTTTGTCAACTTTGGCTTAAAATATCCTTATATAGTTCCGGTACTTTCTCAGGGTCCACTGGTCTAGGTAAAAAATGTGTAAATTTTTGATGCCGTTTAGTCCTAGTCCCTTCTCTTGGAGTCCCATCTTTATTTAATGCAACATAGTATCGTCTTCCAGTGTCCACGTGTTTATATAGATTTGATGAATATGTGTTATACCAGTTTTCTTCAAACTGCTCTCTGAATACACATTCCTGGGTTAATTTTTCCTATGGAAAGAAAAAAAAAATAAAATGCAGTAAGGATATAGTCATAAAAATAAGCTATTTTAAAAATAATTACTGTTTCCACTACTTGAAATCAGTACGTTCTTAATCAGTACTCAAAATTAAACATTTCAATGTTCCCAGTTTTAGCTGAGTAAAGCTATATTGCTGGTTATTGCATTAAGTAGTCACAAAGATGGATAACTATGTGAAGCAAAAATGATACTCCAAAAACCTCATTGCCCATTTCAAAACAGCAACAACAAAACTGAAAACAGGTATTTTAATTTCTGATCATTCCCAAGCAGCTCACAAAATGTTACTGGACTTGCTTCAATTGTGAGTGCAGGCATTTGAACAAACAGGCTTAAGGAAAGAAAACTAGAGCTAGTTTGCAGGACTGAAATACAATTTAAGGCCTTAAAATCTCTATGTCCTTTCATTACATAGAGAACTCGATGCATTTCATTAATTTTAAAAGACACAATTCACTACCCTTAGTTTGGTTTATTTGTATCATGGAACCACAACCCAAGAAAGCTTCAAACAGGAGCACAAACCCCACCTGCTAAGATGAAGCTAGGCAGGGAAACTTTTGCAGATTTGCTTACAAAGATTGTCCTCATGTCCTGTCCTAGTGATGGGACCCACTGAAAATATCAACCATTCATAAGATCCCCCATGAAGACTCCCACTCTTCCAGTTCACCCATTTATTCAGTCTGTGTAAAACTCTACATCCTTTTGATCTATTTAGATGGGTTTTGCTTAAAAGGCAGCCACCTCATAACTGGATTCACTTTAGGAAGGACTCACACAAGTGACTGAGCATGAAGACTGGAAAAAAGGTGGTGAGCTCCAGCATGGGAGAGCTGATGGAAAGCTGTGAAAAAAGACAGTCTTTTCAGATGGTACAAAAAAAAAAGCTTAATGATAATTTAATACATTTTTTCATAACAAGACCTCCCTTGAATAGCACTCACATTGACCAATTTCAGCTTCCAGCTGAGGATCAATTCTAATTAGTACAAAGCTCCACACAATGCAAACTTCTCTGCACGTGTTTGCCAGACATTAGATCTTAAACCAGTCCTTTTAGACAAGTGAAAGGAACAATGAAGGGAAAATAGAGACCAAGGCCCAGATACAGCAATGCATTTATGGCACATAAGTCATAAATGTGTGCCTGAACACAACTAAGGAGCCACAACTCAAGCTCCAATGCCCGAAGAAGCCACCATCCATGGCTTAATCCATGGCTTCCCAAAACCCACCATCACCGAAGCTTGCAGCTTGCCTTGGGGCCACAGGAGTGTTTGAGGCCACCTCTGCTGATTGAGACTCAGCTCACACCCCTTTCCCAAAGCAAAGTGCTTCAGCCCAGACATTTCACTGCTGCTCTGCACAGCAAGCATGCAACATCTGGGGTAGAGCTCTGCAGCCTGCCAGGGTTGGGGTCCAGTGTCCCAGTCAGGTCCGAGGTGCTCTATGCACCTTACAAGAGTCAGCCAGGAACCATCCAATGAGGGAAGAACAAGTCCTGTGCAAGCGAGGAGAGCAGTTCAGAGCCCCTCTGCACCTCTACAGTGTACTAGGCTGCAAAGCCAGGGTTCTCCTCAGTGCCTGAAGGTTTGAGATTTAGAGGTTTCTGCTAAATTCAACCTGTGGCAATTCAAGTAGGCAAGAAAGGCAGAAAGCAAGCAGCTCCCAACTTCCCCTTTGATGGACATTGGGAATCTCAACACCTCTCAAGAAGGAGAAATCCCCGATCGGACCATGTTTCAGATGTTAAACCCCTGAGTATTCACTATGAGGGCTGCCATGTCCCAGAGTGTCTAGGCTTGCACAGCTGCAGGAGGAGCCTGTGGTGGACAATAACACAGCAGTCCCATCCCTTGCACCCTCTCCTACAGTTCAGCCAGGAGACTTCCCTCCCTGCGAGTCCAGCTGAGCAGCATGTGCAGAAACATGAGCACATATGCAGGCCAGCAGTATATAACTATTTTCAAGGTGTTTCTGACTATAACAGTTTTTAACATGCAAAGTAGCTCAAACACAATAACGCTCCATGCTGTTTATAGGGAAAAGCAGCACAAATCTGTTCACATTCAATCCTTATATATGGGGCAGATCCTGCAAAGTCCTATTGATAATTGTCCTTTGACAGCTAGAAACTGCAGTAGCAATGAATATTACTGGACTTCAGCAGCAGCTGGAAGTTACACACACTGCAGTAGTCCCCTTATACAGCCTCAGTGGACAAACTATTATAAAAACTATTCAGCTGCTATAAAGATTGTCTTCAAATACAGCTTTCATTAGTGGTTTATTTTGCATGAGGTTTAAAATCACTTTGTTTGCTGTAAGGCAGAAGCAGATGCAAAGGGCTATTATATGCTGAGTGTATAGGTCCATGGGGAAAGAGAAACTAATTCAAATTGTTTTCCTGCTCTCAGAAGGCAATAGGATCACATGACAAGCACTGCAGAATCACTCCCTGCTAAAAATAGCAATATTTTAGGAAGATATTTCAGCCCTGTCTTGAATACATTAATTATTCACTTCATATGCATTTTTTTTAGCATCATCATAAATTTCTATCTTTGCAGAACTGTACTTCCCCATGCCCTGAAGGAGAAATTTTAAAATAGCCTCTCTTTATCTGACAGGTTTGATGGATCATGACAGTGCTGTGGTACACTAGCAGACCTTGAATAAGGGGGTTTGCATTGTGCTGCACTCTGGATGAATTCAATGGATTTCAAGCTTACAAATCCAATTTTTATTTTACAAGCTTATTCTGCTTTTACTTTTCACCCTCTTACAACCTACACAGCTATATCTCTTTTGTCCTTCATCAAAATTCTCAGAAATTCACGGAAAGCCACTAGGCAAATACCTCAATATGAGCTTGACAGAACAATCAGGATGCAGGTTTAGAGATATTGGGACATAAACAATCACATTTTTGGAGAAGTAAAATCATTTCTTTATAAATTCATCAAATGGTTTGCTTCTAGGACACCTAGAAATTATGGTTGAGAGACCCCTAGAATAAATTAGTGTCAGTGACTTTGGATCAGGCCATGTAAATAAAGTGAGGACCAAAATCCCAGCATATCCATCATCCCATGCCCTGGGAGATCCTTACAATAATGGCTCATCTAGTACCACAAGAGACAAAAATATCCACTAGGATAGTCATCTGTGTAGAATCATAGAATCATTTAGGTTGAAAAGACCTTTAAAATCATTGAATGCAAACATTAACCTAACACTGACAAGTCCACCACTAAACCATGTACTACCATAACACTACCTATGATTAATCAGTTAGGTTGAAAAGACCTTTAAGATGTGCCCTAGTTTTGTCCTGCTCTGGCAGGGGGGGTTGGACTCAATGATCTTCAGAGGTCCCTTCCAACCCCTAACATTCTGTGATTCTGTGAGTGCAACCATTAACCTAACACTGCCAAGTCCACCATTAAACCATGTACTACCACAGCACTACTTAACACTAGCTTACACTCATGTTTTGAGCACACATGCCTTTATTCAAGACAGAAATGTGCATAATATTGGGGTGAGGCTCATCCATCCTGCCAACAAGCATTTTCTTACCTCACCAGCTTAGGATGGGAAAGTCTTGCTGAAAGCCAGCTCTCCCAGTATGGGAAGGAAATGGTATTTCCTGATCACAAGCAGCTTGCATTTCCCCTTCTGGCTATGACTTTTAGAAAGTCCCTGTATGCACAGTCAAAAAGCAAGATCTAGCCCTAGAATACAGCAATTTTTGCATACTTCTATTTCAGTAATCTCTATCATTTTTCCAGTGCCAGTATTTCCTTGCACCATACTTACTAGACATCTTTGTCAAAGGCTGACACAAATACCAAACATACCCAACTGGAACAGCTATGGGAAGTAACCTGCATTCCTGTGAAAGGGAGGCTGCCTGACTTGATCAAATCATTTAATTGAGGGGCCAAATAACGAGGTGACCTCAAAATTATATAAATCAGATGTTGTACCACATACCATCTGTTTTCTATGAGGACTGTTCATAGAGTATTCCACTATAAAGTGATTGATTCTCATTTTACTACAATTCCATGCTTTACCTAGTTGCTTTTTCTTTACCTGCTATTTAAATCAGAGCATTCAAATTATTGAATTGTGCCAAGATGCACATATCACAAGGGCAGAAACCCAAGGCATATTTAATTCAGAAGTCTGCTAGGGCCTAGTCAGTGCTAAGAAGCCCAGAATCCTTTTCCCTTCCTACATTCTCCACCATCTAATGAGGGAGAAGAATAAATATGCTATCTTATTTCCAGGTAGATTGTAAGATTGTAAATTGATAAAATACATAGTTACAGCCATCACAACTAAATATTTGCCAGCTTGTTTAAAAATATCCTGGTGAGGCAACTAATTAGAAATAAGTGGAAATAAGCAAAACACATGTACACTGCCCAGAGAATGGTTTCATGAGTCTAAAGAATGGTAAGAATTTGTGCTGCTTAGTAGCTGAAAACACAATACAGGGTCCTGTATAAAACACATCAATATTCTTTTTTTCTTTTAAATAACCTTACAGAGCTAAAACTCCAATTTATTTTGTAACCTGACAAAAGGAAGCCTCTTCAAACCATCATTCCTAAAATCACAACAAATACATATCTAGAAAACTATTCTGTTCTATGCCACATATATTTTTCCCTTATGCAAACTGCTACACTGATTTGGTGGAGACACTTCACAAGAAAACACCTAATCCAGAATTCCAGACAACTATTAACAAGAAGTGTATCTGATGTAGTCAGCACTTCCTACATACCTGCTGCACCTTATCACCACGTTAATCCACCCTGTGTTAATAAAATCATGTTTAAATATATAGTTTCCTAAATAAAGTCATGCAAGTCCCCTATTATGGCTATATGACATTAATAAAAACTGCATATATAGTGAAAAGAACCAAAAAAACCCCACCCTATTCTCTTCCATAGTGGTTTTCATTGCTGTTCTGCCTACAAACACACACAATTTCCATGCAGTTGGCCTTTCCCAAGTGGTAACATAAACAGCCTCTAGAACATACGACATTTGGCTAATAATTAACACTCATCTAGTGTTGTCATAAATAAAGGTGTAGTTTAGCATTGGCTGTGCTGTTGTCTGATATCCTATGTTAAGCCTGTTAGTCTCTGGCTGGGTGGACAACCTCCAGCCACAAGAAGCCAAATACCAGTGTCTGGGCAGCACCACTTTCTTTTCCAAGTTGGACAGCAGTGTGAGGCAAGCCCTACACATTGTCTGACTTGGTGAACGCCACAGAGTTTTCTTTGAACAGTTTCTCCAAGCAGTGTTTTTTCAGAATGTTTTGTTTAATCATTTGAGCGAACATGGGAAAAAAAAAAAAAAGAAGAAAAGTTTGCCAAAAGGACTAGCTGACTGTTATTTTTGTGTTTGTGTCAGTGCTTCTCCAAGTGCACTTCAGAAAGACAGCAGAAGCCCTGCAGGACCAGAAGAGAAACCAAGCAAACAGCCAGGCATTCATGCTGCCACTCACATGCATTTCATATTCCATGACTCTCTTTATAAGATGAGGGAAATTTAGGCAAGGTGTCCCAGCAAAACCATAGTTGGGCAATTGCATTCTCCCTACCTGAGATCACCTTGTACTTTCTCAGAGATTAAGTACACATTTTAGTTTCTCCTCCTAAACTTCTAATTAATTTGTATAAAGTTCTTATTATACATAAATTCCCACTGATCATCCCCAGACCCCCAGAAAAAAAACACAAAACAAACAAAAGCAAAAGCAAAAACAAAGAAGTACCACTGTTCTGTACTGCTGTCATGGAGCAGAGTGTTTAAAGAGTAGCATCTTTCATAGAAAAAGCTTGCAAAGTTCCCAAGATATGGCAGAACCTGGTCCCTTGGGAGCACTGTCATCAAAAGCCTCAATAGTTACACAGATAGAGACAGTGTGGTGCTTTCATGTGCTGATGAAGGCTACAGAAAAGCAGGCCTTCCTAAACAAAGCAAGTGGATTCCAGAATCAAGAACTGTCAGTGCCGCAAGGTTGTCATTGCTTCTTCCTCTTGCCTCATTGCCCCTCTTTTACCCGCTCCCTTGCTGTCCACACCATCATGGACATACTCTGGAGGGACCAAACTGGGATCCAGCACTATGCTTCCCAGGGTTGTTTACAGAGCTCTTCTGACATGAGCTGCAGAAGGAGGACATGCCAATTAGGACTCCATCCATTTTTGCCACTGCCAAATCCACAGCTCTTGGTTTCAGTGATACCCACCCCTTTGAGATTTCAAGTTCATAGCACCTGTCAAGCTTTAAGCCTGCTCTCCCTGGACATGAAAAATCATTATAGGGACAGCAACCCCACTGTGCCCGAGTTCACATCTGCCAACACGGGCTGTCTACCAACAGCCACGCTTATATCCATAAAGGTTTCATTTAGATCTGCCCAAATGAGTGATCAGATGAAAACTCATTTTCACCTAAACACCCAGGGTCTGCTCATGCTGCTGTTGGAAGACATGACAAAGCTCCAGAGACAGGCCTCAGGCCACATAAGCTGTCACAGTGCCCTCTCTCTGGAAGCTAAAGAGCTTCCTTCTCCATGCCACAACAGAGCAGGCCCATAATGAAGTCAACTCTTAAAAACCAAAGAAACAAGCAGGTGTGTTCCCCTCCCTTCCATGCCAGCAGGACCAGGCCCACACTGTGCCATTTACTAGTCATGCTTCTGACCTCTATTTTATTTTTGGTTTTCCTGGCACAATCAAGAATTGCAGTCATTAATGTTATCTAAGCATCCAATTCATAATGCTTGGCAGAACCCTTCCAAGAATCAGAAAGCAAGGTGGTATGTGATCTGATACGAGGGCAAGAGCCAAATTTTAAAGACAGAATAAAAATTCCCATCAACTTAAATGGAACTTGGACCAGGCTTGCAATGATAAAAAGGCAACAAATATTTTAAGACACTAAAAGAATCATTTCAGGCATGCTCAGATTTACTGAAAGCTGTAACTTGACCTACTCAGCTCTCCACTCCACAAATTCTCTTCTATCAAAAGACTATGTATATGTCAAATCAAGGCTGTTATCCTACAGCTACACACACACTCTTTAGCCCCAAATACTAGTTGAGCTTTTAACCAAGTACAGATTTTTAAATAAAACACATTTTCCTTAAATACAGCTAAGATGCAGCATAGCATCAAAGCTTTTTCTCAGCATTTTTATTTTTACTTTTTTGTGTGTTTCTCTAAGCACGGAACACTGGGTTAAAGGAAAGATAACCCTCCTTCAGCAGAAAGCACTGCCTTTTTCAGAGGCAGCTAAACTCTCATGCTGGAAGACATTGTAGAGTGGGTGATAAGAAGTAACTAATCTACATGAGTCTCTACACTCAGTGAGCACTCCCTAAAATGGATTTATCCATCATTAGAGCAGCACCTTATCCCTCAGCTAGAAGGTGCCATAAAAATGGCAGAATGCTCAGGCTGCTTCATAAAACACTTTGCCACAGAGACCAAATAATTATAATATGCATGCAGTGAGATAAAAAACCATACACTATATATAATATACTTCATATTTTAGTCTTTCAGCAAGATGATTTGGTCAAGGACTGGTGAACAAAAGCCTGTCTCTATATGTTGTTATTTATTTTAAGTAAAGCTACCTGCTAGGTACTAGCTCAGAGGTCAGGGACATTGCTGACCACATTGTCATTTTATGTGGGGGTCATCAAACAAATAAAACATAACAGGCTATCGCATATTTGAGAGATCCAGTCCTCCTCACTGAAATGACAAGCATCCACTGGAGTCTTGGAAACCAATAAATTTGCCAGTAAGATTTTAAAATCTATGGTGCTTTGGTGGGCAATATAGCAAAGGGTTGGTACTCTTAAGATCTTTACCTGTCAGGACTCACTTGCATATTCAGTTCAAGTTGTTTAAAAATAAAGCCTTTTAATTTCACAAGTTTTCTGGACACAAAAGAAAGCTAGCATTTCAAAATGTTGCTGAAGAAAAGATGTCACATTGACCTTTTAGACAGCAGTGCTCCTCCATTGGAAAATATTTATCATAAGTGGTCTCTCCAGAGATGACTCTTTGGTCACTTCCCTTATTTCATTTGCAAGGGGTAATCCCAACATAAAATTATGGATCTAGATTCACAAATTTTAGCGTTTCCCTTTCTGAATAGGACAAAAAAGATTTCTCTAAGATTTTTCAGAAAATTCACATATCTGGCATTTCTGTGCCCTAACTTAGGTTCTCAATGATACAGCTGACCCAGCCTTTGGGAAATGCTGGAAGAAGTCAGGTGGCTCTGCTCCTCCGCAAACCCCCTACTCCTCACACGTACATCAGTGAACCTGTCTTTCAATGGGTCAGACTTTAGCCATGCAGTTAATTTCAGCTTTGATGAAAGAAATTGTCAATATGTCTGAACAAAGAAACCAAACCAAAATGAAAACAAAAAATTCTATAATAACAACTTCAACACAACTGGTGATTGAAGAGCTCAAAGACCATGCAGTTGGTCTACCAGGTACCAGCAGCACACAGACCTGTACATGAAAAAAAAAATAATCTTTTTTTTAACCTTTACATTTGTATGTTCTAAAATGACTCAAAGGATTTTCCTGAAGTCTTCCCCAATAAGTTTCCTGTTCTGAGCCCAGATTATATATACTAGATGCTGTCCTAACAAAGGCACCAGCAGGCCAAAAACCCACTTGCTATGCAAAAGTAATAAACTTTTACATGTTAAAACACTGCCTATAGATTGCAGAGTCTCACAGGCAGGAACCCTGTCTAGATTTATGTTTTTAAAATGATTAATATAGTATAACTCTTATCTTGATTGAGGTTTGCTGACACAACCATAAAATTAATTGGTGGTTTTACAGAAGCAGGTCCAATCCTGATTCCATTGAAGTCAATCCATTTCAGCCATAATAGAATCAAGTAAAAATTTTCCTGAGTCACAATTACCTCCGTAATTGTGTTAAATTTGAAAAGTAAAGTTTAACAGATTAAAGATGCACAGTCTGGGCCAGACCTCAAAAGCATGCAGCGTCCACACCAGAAGCCAAGTTTTTCCTCATCAGTGATCATGGAACATGGATATAAAATCTGCTCTTCAAATCAAAAGTAACAGCAGAGGTCTGCCTTTATAATAGACATGAAAAAGAAACCAAAGAGCTTTATAGATGGGGGAAAATGGATTTGCACTGTAACAAGCTTTATTTCTTAAGCTTTTTGAATGCGACACAAATGAACTGCATTACTGTGCATCACCAAATCAGCCCAAGCACATTCAAACTGCAAAGCAAATCTCAGCGTAGACAAAATCCCTAACGAAGTCCCCGCAGGGCAGACTTTTTCTACTCTGCCTTTGAAAATGATGAATGGTAAAGTGGGAAAGAGTGCCACATTCACATCCCACTGGCTCCTGAGTCAGAAACAGAGCACATCAGATCTTTATCTGATACAGTATATAATCCCCAAGCATATCTCAGTATGTCACTGCTGCTGATGCTCTTTTAGCATGTCACTTCAACATAGTATTCTCAGATCAGCTGAAGATGCTGAACCTTTTCTCACCTCCATATCATTAACACAGCTAGCTCCAGAAACATTGAGGGCTGCAGCAACTGGGGATCTACACAAGTGCAAAGAAATGAATCTGAAGACATTCAAACTGAACATGCCTCACGCTTGCTCGCTGGGTAAGATTCAGGTTTGCGATGCAGTTATGCCACTTTAACAACGACCCTCTGTCGGCAGCATGGTACTTAATCCCTCTCTCCACACTGCAATCAATTTCCCCACTGAGTGCTAGTGCTTGCCCAAACAGGCAACAAACCATTTTGGGGACAACCAGCAGAGAAGCAATCCTATTTTAAAAAAGGTCAAACTCTGCCATGGCTTTAGATCCCTAAATTAGCCTCCTGACAGGTCAGATGAGTGCTGGTGTCAGAGCAAGGAAGGAAGTAGAAGCATGCTGTGGAGGCAATGAACCAGGACTTCCCTTTCTTGAAGGGGGTTTCTGACAGGTGTTAGATCATCTTGGCTTCATCCTCAAGCAGCACCTCTAATTTCTCATTTTTGTAAGAATACAAAATTCCATATATCTTTAACTAGGCAAAAGCAAGTCATTAACCTAAGGTTTGAGTAGGATCTTGCTTTACCAAAGCTTAGCTTTATGTACACACACACACATATATATATATGTAGGAGATATTCTAATACTTTCCTATCCCAGGCATGCACTGAGAACCCAAGTTCAGCACAGAATTGCAGACCAAGGTAAGTAGATCACTGAGGATTTTCTCTCATATAAAATTATGCTCAGACATAGTAAGCATCTGGAATTAAGTACTCTAAGGAAATTCCAAGACCTGAGGAAACATGTAGTATCTATCCAACATGACACTATTAGCAGGTGTCCCTCTGTGGTGACAGGCATTATAATTTGTGAAAATCTGATTTTAAAAATTTATTGAAGTTTTAATTGTAAAAGAATCACAATAGCTGCAGCTTTTCACAGAACTGTCTCCCATATTACCTGTGGTAAGCGTATGGATTCACCTATCAATTCTTCCTACACAAGTACCCACACATCTCAAGAGACCTTTCTTTCCTACAGGGTCATTCATACCTTGCTGACCAGGTTACATTTTCTGCTCTCATCCCCTGTGCTAGTGCCTGTGAGGAACACCACATAACAGTACGCAGTTTTCAGCAAAACTGCCTATCCAAATTCAGATAGACGCTATCTGCAAAGTAGATGAGGTTGTAGACAAATCTTCCCAAGTAACTAAAGTTCCAGAGATTTTCTTGGATCTATGCCTTCCATGAAGAAAATGTGCACAATTGCAAAGCTGTTTCCAACTGTACAGTGCAGAGAAAAAGCATTTATGCTTCCTCTCCTACTTCCCTGCAAAAGTTCCTCAAGCCAGCTCAGTATCTCACTTCTTCATGACCTGAAACTTCCTCATTATCCCATGTAAGCTTTCTTGTGATCCATTCAAATCAATTCATTCTTGTCCTCTATTTCAAAGACTTTTTCCTCTCCTTAGTGTTAAACCTCAATGTATTTACAGAAATCAAGAGTGTACCCTCTTAGTTTTCATTCTGCAGGCTAAATAAGCCAAAATCTTTAGACTCCATCATTTGATAGTCTTTTCATCCCTCTGATAATCCCAGTAAGCCCATTCTGCACCTGTTTCAGTTTCAATTCATCTTCTTTAACACAAGTGAATCCCTGCACTTTGCATTTAGACTGGATCCTACCAGCACTGCCTGCAGTGGCACCAATGGAGTGCACCCTGTGCCCCAGTTGTAAACATTTTGGGCACTTTAGGTCACTAAGTCTCATCTGTGAGGCTGCCTTCTGTGCTGAAAATACTTCCCAACTTAGCAACAATATTAATAACACTCTATTACTTAATGACAAGATATTTAATATTCCTAATAGAAACAGGTAATAAAAACAGCCCAAGGACCATCCACAGAATCACAGAATGGCAGGGGTTGGAAGGCACCTCTGGGGATCATCTAGTCCAATCCCCCCTGCTAAAGGAGGTTCACCTCAATCAGGTTGCACAGGATTATGTCCAGGTGGGTTTTGAAAGTCTCCAGAGAAGAAGACTTCACAGTCTCTCTGGGCAGCCTGTTCCAGTGCTCCCTCAGCCTCACCACTGAAAAGAGTCTGGCCCCATCCTCTTGACACCTTCCCTTTAGATATTTCTAACCATAGACAAGCTCCCTTCTCATCCTTCTCCAGGCTAAATAAGCCCCGGAGGAGGAGGAGAAGAACTTCCCCTCAACCTGCTGGTCACACTTTCCTTAATGCACCCCAGGCTACCATTTGCCTTCTTGGCCATAAGGGCACACTGGTTCATAATTAACTTACTACCCACCAGTACTCCAAGATCCTTCTCTTTTCAAAATTCCCCATTGTTGTCTTAAGTTTTTTTACCATCTATTATGCAAGTCTTTTACTAACTCCCATTTCACCCACTGTAGCAAATACTCACTTCTGCAACTCATACCTAACACAGCCCTGCAGATTAGAACAATCTTATTTCCTATTTCTAGAAAAAGGAACTGCTACCAAAAATAAAATGCAAGGCTTGTCTGAAACTATTTATCCAGCTTCAGTAAACTCACCTTGCACATACCTCCAGGTCATCCTCTACTCTTTCATTTAAAAGCATGTTTCTACACCTTGAGCACAACTGAAGTCAGACTGACAGCCCTTCAGCTCCCTAGGTCATGCCCCCAGCCAAACATAAACTGTGTGGACAGAGGTCCACAAACACTTGAGACTAGAAAACATCTGCATTGCCTTGGAGAGAAGCAAGCCTTCCCTTGTGTGGGCTTGCTCCCACCTTTGCACTACATCTTGCAGTGACCTGAGAGGGAACAACTATGGATGAAGACAGCTTTTCTGCTTGGCCAAATTGTTTTCCAGTTCCCTGCTTCAATTCACCACACAGCAATAGAAACACTTGTGCCAGCAAAAGGGAGGAGATGAATGGTTAGAGGGAAAATATCCACTTCTTTTAGCAGTGGTGTCAGCTGACCCTGTTCCCTTTGTTCATCATACAACAGGGAATGTCCCAGCCTCATGCCACCACCCCAAGGAGTCTATCAGAAATACTGGCTAGCCCAGTTAGCAGCCATACTCAGACTATTGCATTTACACTCCCATCTGAACACACCTTGTTTGTAAAGAATTCTGCTCCCTTTTCACTTAAATCGCTTGCCTTATATTTTAGTATACATTTCAGGGCCCCAGTCAGCTTTATTGCAGCAATTTCCCTTTCATTCCTGTGCTTCTACACCTCTAAAACACATGTTTTTCTGCAACCTGCCCTTCTCCCATTCCTCACACACTTGCTGCCAAGCACCCATAGCCTACTGGTCTCCAAATTCTCTCACTCTCATTGGGATACTTGTTTCCAAAGAATTTCTCCATCTTTGACAATGTTTCAAGTTTCCTTCAGATGCAGAGCCATGAGCACCTTTTTCAACTGGTCCTCTTCAGATCTCAAAGTCTGACTTTTCTAATTAGCTTTAGGCCTGCTTCTTGCAGCTCCTCTGTGTAAAGAAGGTTTACTCGGGAAAACATGAGTCACTGTTACTGCTAAAAGACACCATCGGGTTTTTGATCAAAGGAGTGACAGGTTTTCCTGAGTGAAACTGCTCATGCAGAAAGCCTGACCATTCCTCTCAACTCAGCCACCCCAGGATCTGCCTTCTGCCTTCTCCAACAGTTGTACCATTTACCAAAATACACTTTATTATTTTACACATGAACAGAAGGGTGTTAAACCTGCTGCTGTAGCCATTATCCCTCCTGGGATTTGATCACTCTCAGTCTAGAAGTTTGTGCCTTAAATTGCATTTAATTCTCTCTCCAAAAATTGTTGTGCACTACAACTTTCCTGTTTCTAAGCTCACCCCAGCCACAGGCATCTGCTTTTACACTGCCAGGCAGATAATACAGATTAGTAAAGAAAAATCAGTCTATCTGAAGCATATGGAATTGCTTCAGATTCGAGGTGTTTAACACTAGCAGGAAAGTATGAATGATACTGCAGGGTAATTTATTTATCTAGTCCATTCTTAGATATCTGCAGTGACCATATACTTGGCTGAAATGCTGTTCCAAACATGCACCTTCAATCTGTGGGTTGTTTTTTTTTTATCCACGTCGTTTCCATGTACCTTGACCTACCATTTGAAGGACTGAACAATTCCCATCCCTTATTTGCATGGCAACATAAAAGATACTTTTAGAATGCAGCAAAACAAATCCTTACCTACACCAAGCAATTTTCAGCAAACTATTAAAAACTGTCCCTTTTTTGTCAAAAAAAAAAAAAAAATCTGTTCACCCATCTTTGTATTTGCACAGTCCCTCCAGGACTGTGGGGACCAAAACAAAAGCAAAATATACTGCAGGTTCAGCCCTGCTGGGACAATAGTTGTATTGACACCTCCCTGTGCACTTACCAGGAAAACATGTTTCTTCAAGGACAGTACTCTCTCTCTCTTCCTTCACCCTCTCCCCAGTAGTTTTAGAAGTAAAAGGCAAGTTTAGCATTCCAAAAACACTGAGAAGAACAAGTTTTCAGTTACTTTTTTGAAAGACAGCTATTTATTACCCTGTTATAAGTTGTCCTAAATTTCACTTTGCTGCACACCTCCCAGAAGTCTGAAGCCCAGAGATGAGGAGCCTTCCTCCATGGCTCCAGATCTAGTCTTTTTAGCTCTGTCCCAGCTACTTTGTGGGCACATGAAGCCTCTCTGTCCCCTCTCCAATCCTTCCAAGCACTCCTAGCCCTCTCCTCTTTCCCCAACTGCTCCACCACCTTCCCTCCTGCCTTGCTCCTCCCTGCTGCACAGCTCACCTCATAGCTGCTATAGAACTTCCAACTCTCAGTTTTCCTCCTGTGCATCCAGCCTGAACTGCCTTTTGTCACATGCCAAGTACACAAGGAGCAATGGAGACACCAGCATTTCATAGAATCATAAAATAACAGAATGTTTTGGGTTGGAAGGGACCTTAAAAGGTCATCTGGTCCAACCCCTCAGCAATGAGTAGGGACATCTTCAACTGGAGCAGGTTGCTCAAAGTCCTGTCTAACCTGAGCTTGAATGTCTCCAGGGATGGGGCATCTACCACCTCTCTAGACAAGCTGTTCCAGTGTTTCACCACCCTCACTGTAAAAAATATCTTTCTTATATCTAGTCTAAGGAGTGGAGCAGGTCTATGTCCATGGGAAATCAGTGGGACAAGGATGCCAACAGTGGAACGTAGCACAGTTCTCTACCAGAGGAGAGCCTGGGGCAGTGAGGACAGCTGAGGTGAGGGTGTCCCATGGTCCTGCTGTGCTTGAGGTAGACAGCAGTGCAAACTCATGGTGTGGGTGCACATTACTGCAGGCCATGTAGGTGTCAACTGCTGATATTCCCAAGGGTAGTGGTGCAGGGCAGTGTGAGGGTGAGGACAGCCCACGAAGGCATGATGGTTGTGGGACTGATCAGAAAGACCTCCCTCACTCCATGGCATGACACTGAGGAGCACAGCTAAGACACATTTGCTAACACTCTTGACAGAGGTGTTTGCAAGAACTGTTTGGCACTTGGGAAGGAAAAAGGCCTTCAGGTCTCATCTTAACAACCTTCAGGTCCTATCTGGAGTTTGGATTTTTCCTCTTCTACAGTGACAAGCACAGTAGCTCTTGTGAAACATGATGAGTCATAGCTGCAGGATGCAAGGGAAGGCAAGGTAAAGGGACAGCAAGAACAGAGCGAGATGGGAGGGGAAGCTGCTGTCACTAACCAGCCTCCAAGTCATCACTACGTAGCTACCACTGACTTCTCTGCAATGCCACATACATATATCTTCACCTTTTCCTGGATAAATCTGTGGGATGAGGAGGAACTTGAGAAGAGAATCCTAAGTTATATATTGCTGCCTGAGGCAGCACTAAAGTCACTTTTAACCAGAAGATGCAGTAGGACCTGCCGCCTGTAACAGTGGCAAGTTGGGAAGAGTTTGTCAGGCAGCTAATTTAGAAGGAAAGTAGCACCTTGAGAAGGCCAAGAGGAACATGTCTGGATCAAGATATGCTGAAACTGCTTTTACTGTTGCCTTTCATGAAAATTGGCAGTGATCACCCATCCTGGCTGCTCTGCTTCACCATATGTCCCATCTCCAGTGGCACCACAAATATGCTGGGAAAAATCTTCCTGTGCCAAATGTTTCAAACACAAATATAGAAAGATAGAAGCCTTTTAGGTCACTGGTTTGATTAACACCTAATATATTTTTCATGCAGTACTTTGAAGAGAAATATGATAGTGTCATAGTCACAGGGCATCTATTCAGGCAGTGTCAGGTGCTGCAGTACTGAATGCTTGCACATATACACCTGCTTATACCCACAGTGCTGATGTAGAGCAAGACTGGGTATTTCCTAGGTTGCTATTCTGTTGTGCATGGGAAACAGTTTCCCCACCTTAGAAAACATGTTCACAGCCTTGTAAGTGTACCTGCTCCATGACAAAGCTGGTGTTATTCATGGCTTTTAGTGAAGAAACCAGGACAGAGGGACCCACATCCCAGCACACACAGCACAGGGACAACTTGCTGATGCTACAGAACAGTTCAACTTAGGTGACCACTCTGCTTAATTCAAGTGAAAAATTTGAACCTCAGTTTATCACACATCAGTCTCAAAACTAATTTCGGTTAAACTGATCTTCTCTCACAAGAAAGATAATTCTGTGTTGGACTGTACCTTGCTGCTATTTCAGACTGCAACACTTATTCCCACTAGAGAACTTCATTTTCAATTAATTGCTTTTTTTTCTTTTTTTATCAAAACCAAAAGCAAAACACTGTGACTTAAAACTGTCCATCCAATTCTACATGAAAACATGCTCTGCTGCCTGCTTATCTCAGTGTTTCTATGAGAGCTGACAGTTGCTGAAATATAGGCACTAGGATTACTGGTGTTGACAAGGCTTTAAAGCATCACACTGAGTAGCCATTAGAGGTTATATTTCATTGAAAGTAATGTAATTCAATTATCATCATTCTTTAGTACATCCCACCTCTGGAGGCTGACAATAAGCCATATCATCCATCAGATTTTAACCTGAACTTTGCATTCTGGCCTTATAGATTGCCAGTTCTCCATTATAAATGGCTTCATATTTTTAGCACCATTTCTTAGGGGGGAAAAAAAAAAAAAAAGGAAAAAGTGTTATCCAATTACATTGTACATCCATCTGCCTGTCTATCTATCCTTCCTTAGCTTTTCAACCAGTTTCAATCAGGAGGCAAAGGTCTTCAAGAAAATTAAGTTCCTATCAGTTTTGTGACTAATCAGAGGCAGGGTAAAGAAGAGAAATCATATGCACGTCCCACTTGGGAGTGGTAAACTATGTAATCCCTGCAAACTGACAATCCAGTGAGCAAGCACAGCTAACACTGTCTCTTTTTCCACACAAGAAACACAAAAGGCTGGGTAATTTGTGTTACTGCAGTGACAGAAGGTCAGGAAGACCCATGACTTGGACTGTGAGACACAAACTCATAGGAAAGCAGGCACCTTTAGAACTGCTGTTCATGGAACAACTACTTTATTAATACATATTAGCTTAGTAATTTACAAAGAATTTCTTGTGCATATTTCTTCAGCAAACAGTGTGTTCAGTAATTCACTCTGACAGTCAAACATATTGCAAACACAAAACAAGTTGCATAGAAAAGTGCTGTAATATTTGCTTTCCCAAATCTATGTGTTTAAGTTCTATCAGTAACCACATTTTCTGAGTATCTGAAGCACAGAGTAATTGATTCACTATGTTTATCTGTTTATAAGTGATTACTCTTACTGATGATTATCAACATTACTGATTCATATTACTGTTGTTCTGCCTTCTTGCTGTCTAACTGAACCAGGAGAATACTCATGACTTCACCAGTTCTTTATCCCATTCATCAGCTGCACAATGTTTGTGACTTATGACAACTTACTCACTCCTCAAAGGCAACATGTCTACGTCTGTCATTGCATCCATTCCCTTTCTCTTTTTCTCTCCATCCTTCCGGCCTTTTCCTCCACTGTACTGCCATTTATGCTAAATTCCTTTTCTTTGGCCTTTCCCACTCACCGAGTCACACCATCTCTGCATTTCCCCTTCTCCCCCATCCACACGTTCTCCATGCCAGCCTTGCCCCTCATTCTACCACCTCTTCTTCTGCCTCCCACAGGTACTGGAATAATTTGTACCTTCTGGCTCCCTACCTTAGTCTGCTCTTTGCTCAGAAGACAGTCCCCTTCTCCTCTCTACCTTCCCTCTCTCACACTAAATGTTACTAGAAAAGGATCCATGAACTTGGACACTCCTATAAAAACACTTCTGCTGGATCTTCCTTGTCATACTTCCTCACTCTCCCCTGTGGATCTCATATGTGGAAACTGGACTTCCCTTTTACTCCTGTATTTATCTGCCCACTCAACACCATCTTCTCATGTTTCCTCCCATTCTCACTGCTGTCCCACTCAGTTCCCTCCTCATCCTTTTCCCAGTTACTATTCTTCCCCTCTGACACCAATATCTTCAACTACACCAAAAGCCACTATCACTTTAACTGCTTTTTGAGTGTCTCTCTTTGCAAGGTTTACACTATCCGTCAAGCATTGTTACGTTCTCCTCTGTGCTTTTAATGAACCCTAGTGAATACACAGCCTCCCTTCACTTCCCACATTTGCTTACCTTTCAAACCTGACATCCTCTTCCTCAAACACAACTGCTTCTCTAGTCCTTGTCAATTTTGGAGGATGATTTTTTACTGCTAGAAGAGGTTGCCTTCTACTATTTGGGAAGTTACTTGCTACCTACGATTCCCTTGTCCACAATCTACCCATGGTGTGAATCACACTATATGCCAGATGTCTTAGGCATTCCCAGGTAAGGGTCAGGTCACACACACACAAGAAACACACTCTTTCTTGTCTGCTGCAAAACAGCCCATGTTGCCAAGAACAGTCGCCTACCAGCTGCAGGTAGGCTGGTTTGGCAGCCTAACTCCCACATCTGAAACAGCAAATTTTACTCCTCCCTCATTCTCCTGCTGCCATCCTTCGGGGAGCACCAGCTGAACTTCCAGGACAAGACATCCAAGCCTCTTGCTCTAATCCCTATATTTTTTATAACTTATATCCTCTCCTTTTTCTCAGCCACATGTGCAGCCCTTTACCTCCCCCTCTACTTTCTTCTGTCAATTCCTAGAAAGCTCTCTGCCTACACACAAAATGCAGTCACTTTGTCTCATTTTAGCCACTTTGTCTCACTTTGTCTCTACTGAACCAACATTTTTACAAATGTTTACAAATGTTTTAAACCTTTAGTCTTCAGTGAATAGCCCTGGCCACCAGCCTTTGTTGCTTGTATCTAAATTGTCCTCCAAAATAATTCCTGATTTTGTCACCTTTTCCCTCTCCAGTATTTATTATACTACACACAGGGTCTTTTTTCAAATGAGACTGCAAGATACTTAGAACAGAAACAGTGCTCATACCGCACCTAGTGCAATGGGGGCTTACAGGAGGTAGCAAGTATTTTTCCCAGAGTATGTAAGGATCTTGTCTGCCTAAGTCTAGTGGGAACTTACCGAGCCGTACAGTTCCCCTTTCTCATTCATTCCAAGGTAGAGTCCACTGTCGACTCCTCGGATGCTGACCAAGCCCACTGCTATACTGATAAATTCCAGTATACCTATAAAATGCAGGAAAAAAAATCAACAATCAACAATGTACATACTGTTTCCATTGAAAGATATCTTTTTTTCAAAACGTGATTGATCCCTGAGTGACAAGCAACTATTTTCAAAGGTGTTTTCCCATTTTCAGAATTGTTTGAAGGAAGATGAGGAACAAATGAAAATATCTTAAAGTACAATACTCGCACAGTGAAGACCTTTGAGTCTCTGCTAAGTGAATTGCAAACAGCATTAATGTACCAAATAAAAAGATCACTCTCAATCTCTCTCATCATTTCTAAACACACAGCAAATAATACATTCAAAGGAAAAAAAAACCAAACAAACAAACAAAAAAAAAACTAACAAACTAACACAAGTTTTTAGATTTCAAAAATTAGCAGTATTAAAGAAGCCATTAATTTATTCTTCCAACATAAATTCTGGGAAAAAAAAAAAAAAAGTTATTGGAATTCTGAAATAAAAATGTTACCCATGGAACCCAAATATTTACTTCCAGACATCAATGAAACAGAAATATAGGGAAAGATTTACTCACAGTATGGTCTTCCAGAGGCTTGAGAAATTAAAATCTTTAGTATAGTCCAGAGTTTCATAGATTTCTTTCTAGTTATTAACCATTCTCTCTGCTGTGTTATTTCTTACACATCTCAAATTAGAAAATTAATATATTCTAAACTGAAGTAATAGTGTATACATTATTTAAGTCTTCCTGTTCACATAACAGCAAGCTCACGCAAACATTTGTGCACTAGAGATAAGAACATTTGCAGAGAAGCACTGCTTCCACAAAGCTCCTAGGTTCAGCACCAATGTGCATGGTACAGCAAGGATCCATATCAAATATCAGCTCATCTGGGTCTGAGGGTTTGGGGCTTTTTTGGCAGCCTTCCCTGCAAATTGCTTACCTCTTTAATGAGAACACTACCAGCCAAACCTTGCATAAACCTAGAAGTCTTGTGGAAAAGAATGGAAATTGCTTCCTATTTGGGAGTGCTCATGTAAGACTGTAATGATATCACAGGAGTTATCCTACAATGTTCTGAAGCACACGGCTGTGTTATGCTACTTTCTGAGTCATTAAAAAAAAAGCACAGACCAGGATTTTCAATATATTTTGAGAATTTTCATTTCTAAGCACACCATGTAACTATTTTTAAAGCTTACTGGAAACTACATTTACATGAAATAATAAAATAACAGTATAGTAGTATGTGTTGAGCCTCACATGGCCAATAAAAAAGCACTTTAATGGATTTTTTTTAACAATTAATTTGGCATCTCCCACAAAATACTTGTGCACTAATTAATAACAGGCATGAATCACATAAATCTAATACAGCACAAGGTGAAGCCAATAGGGAAAATTTATAGCCATGCTAATGTAAAGATGAAATGTATTCCCTATAAGGAACAATTGATCATTACCTTATATATTATTCAGTACTACAAACACCACAGTCTTCTTGTTTTGATAACCCTGTTTTAGGGCCTGGGCATCCTAAATTATCCTCTACATATGCACAAATAAAAAAATACTGGGAGGAAATATTTAGTAGTTATGGATTTATTTTTTTAAATAATAAAAAGTGGTGCCATGCTGTTGATCTGCCATATGTAGTATCTCAAATACAATTGATCCATTGAAACAAATTAAACATTCCCATTATATCTGGACATGCAATACTTCCAGATTTCTTACTAAGTATTTTTCTGTAAAGCTTTTACCAAACTATCATATTACCCAATACATATTAGCAAGCAATTCTAACTGAGGTTAAATCTTACATTAAGTTTGCATTATACCATACTATAGCTAAGTTAGTAAGCCTGGCATCTTTCTCATCAGTATAAACATAGACTTTAATTGCTGTCCTCATTTCAAGTATGTGGGAGCATGCTGCTTAGTGTGTCAAAAGAACAAAAAAGCACTGTCATTTCCTACTGCAAATACAAATGATGAATTTAAGGTACTTGGCAAAGAGCATCTACATATTTGAGATCAGAATATAGATTTCTTCATTTGAAATATTCAAAAGCCTATTCACAGCAAGTTTTATGTGCCATGCTAAGTCCTTCAAGAGATTATCTGGGGCCAAGCATGCAGTCTTACACAAAACTTGCCAGTTTAAGGATTGCATGATTTGGCCCAACACTTCAGTGAATATTTTCACTGTATAGTTTCTATAATACACAGACAAAACCTGAACCAGATATTAAAATAGATATTCCCCTTCAAAATGAGGCTGGATGAAACAAAAATCAGGACAGCTCCAAACTTTAAAAGCTAGGGCCCTATTTATAGCTAAAAATGGGGAAGAGAATAAAAGGATAGAGGAAATAACTGTCTTGATACATGGGATGCTGAATATCTTCTCGTCAGACAGTGAGCATTTTCTTTAATGAAACCACTTCAAGGCAAAGAGACACTCATCCACAAAGGGGTTGGGAAGAAAGTTTTGGGGAAAGTTATTCCTTACACATCCACTTCAGCCCTTCATGCCCCTTTTTCCACATGATCCAACTGTGGCCATGCTGAATGGCAGCAGGACACCAGCCTGACCATGAAGGCCTGTCTTGCTCTCATGCCAGGTTCACAGGAGAGACGCAGGACCATCACACAGCATGAAATTTTAAGTTTAATCTGGTTTAGCTCTGGTGAAGAGAGGACCTACAGAAGCATTTGTCTGCAATGAACGTGTCTGCAAATGCACATTATTTTGTCGTTGCTGTTATACCCTTTGCACATTTTAGTCTTTGGCTATATATAGGCTTTTTTTTGTATTGCTGGATTGAAGCAGTTTAGCTTCAATTTGGCACTCAACACATCATGTACGACAACAAACACGGTAAACAAGCATCTCAGCCAGCCACTTCTTTGTACGACTTCCCTGGGAAGCAAGAAGGGAAGCGGTGGACAACCCGCAAGCAGAGCGCGGGTCACGGGAGCTGTGCTGCTGTGTATTTAGAAAGCGATCATTCAACCTAAGAAGAGCAGAGAGGCGAGAGGGAAGCAAAGCCCTTCGTGGCTTAGAAGCTGCCGGGAGGTCAGCGCGGTGATGGGGCGAGGGCAGGGGCTTCCCCGGCGTCCCCCTGCCCCCGACGCCTCCCGGCCGCCCAACTACCGCCGGCCGGGGCTGCGGCGCTGGGCTGAGCCGAGCGCTCCGCCGGGATGCGTCCCGCCTGTCGCAGCTGTCACCGCTCCGCCCGCTCCCCCACATGATGCCAATTAAGAGACGGGAGCGCAGACAGCCACATCCCCCCAGGAGGCAGCAGGGACCTGCTTCAGTTTCAGGCTTCCAGCGCCCTTGTCCCTCCACCCCCAGCCGCCCTCTGCAAAGCTCGATAGCGGGGGAGACTGCGGGGGCTGCTCGGGGCCCTTCCCTCCCCCTAAAACCTGGCCCTCAATTTCCACTTCTGGTGTCCAGAGCCCTCCGCATGCATCACCTCCCCACCCCCGCTCCAGTCTGCCGGCTCTGCCCGGAGATAGCATGGGGCGGGGGGAGCAGCACCCCTCCCCGCATCCAGCAGCAGATGAGGTGGGCGGCCGCAGAGCTCCCCCCGACCGGAGGCCACCCCCTGCGCCCTTCCCAGAGCTGAACCCGCCTCGCCAGCCCGAAAGCCGGAGCAGGCAGGGCGAGGTGGAGAAGCGGGAGGGCGGGCGGCTGCGCGGCTCCCGTAGATGATGAACGCAGCGGTTCCTTGTAGCAGCAGGTCCCGAGGAGCGGAGGTCACCTGCTGACAAGCTTTTTTTTTTTTCCTTTTCCTGCATGCTCCTATTTTTTTAATGCTGTGCATGCAGTACTTGTGCTGACGCACAGAGGCACGCCTCTCCGCTGTTAGAGAGTTCCTGAATTTACAATGACTCTACTGTCTAGCAAATGCCCTAGACTAAAGGAGACTGCATCAAAAAAAAAAAAAAAAAAAAAAAAAAAAAAAAAAAAAAAAAAAAAAAAATTCTTTCGGGACCCAGGAGAAAAAAGGCTTGAAACACCGAAGAAAACATTAGGGGGGGGACCGAGCCGGGCTCTCCCGGGGAGCTTTTCTTTTAGAGATGGACATCTTGCTGCAGGAATTGCGAAATGCCAGGGCTCCCAGAACCGGGCGAGTATAGACACACAATATGGCTCGGTTTATTGTATGCAATAGGCACACATCCAGCATAGCATCACAAAAGAATTACTCTTATCTGATGTCTCTCCAGAGGTGTGTATGTGTGTGTATGAGGGGAGGGGGATTCCCACAGGGCAGAGCCCAGAGAGGAGTTTACGCGCAGCCCCCAGGGTATTCTCTTTGTCCTTATTCCTGGAGGAAAACTTCCTTCTGACTCGTCCCCGCACATCCACAACCACAAACACAGGTTTCCCGCACACGCTCAGAGGAAACCAAGTTAGCCTGCTCTTCCTCGGGCAGCTCCCGAGTTGGTATGCACACCTTCCCGGATCATCAGAAGACTTTACAACCACCAAAACCCAAATAGCATCTGCTATTCAGTGACCTCTCGGCAAACACAACAACAATGTCGCGGCAGCGATACAAACCGAGATCGCCTCCCCGCCCCCAAATAAGCCAGGAGCCCTAACCCATCCCATGGCTTTGCTGTGACCGGTCTGCCCGACGCCGGCCCGAGCAGAGGCATCACCGGCGCACTCCGTGGGAGAAGAGTTATCACAAGGGTATATCATGGGGAGGAGACGGCGACTAAACCGAGAGAAAAAAAAAAAAAAAAAATCTATTTAAAGCCAAGGCGCTGCAAGGGCTGGAGGAGCTGCCCCTTGGAATTGTCAGCTTCCTACAACTGCGGCTGGAAAGCCATTTTTAAAAATAGATGCCACGAATAATGTAGTCACGGCCGCCTTGTGAAGGGAACAGCTGGCGGCCCTCCTCCGGGGGCGGCGGGGCCCCGCGGGGTGCCAGCCCCCCGCAGTCCCGGCTGCCGGTGCGCGCAGCGGCGTGGCCGCCCTACACCTGCTGCCGGCCCCGCACCGCGCCTCCCCGCCGGCCCCGCACCGCGCCCGCCTCTCTGTGCCCGCAGCCGCAGCGGGCTGGGGAAACCTGCGGCTGCGGCTGTAGTTCAGAGGCAAGGCACGGCTCCTGCCTGTGTCAAGGAACATGCTTAGATGCACAATTCCCTCATTTCTCGCACTGCGAGGCCGCCTGAAACACTTTCCGCACTTTTTCCTCGCCGTCAAGCGTGGATGCTGCGCCCCCGGGAGAGCCGCGACGCTCCCCTCCCCCAGGCCTCGGGGACCCCGGGCGGGCGGGCGGCGTGGGAGGGAGGCAGAGCCTGGAAGCAGCGTGAGAGTGTCAGGAGCAGCGGCTGGCGGGGGATGGAGGATAAACCTGCGAGAAAGCGAGCCTCAGCCCTCGCCTCTCACCCGCCCCTTCCCTTCTGCGCCTTTTAGAGATCATCTCCTACAACACCGGCATTATCTAAACAGCTTCACAAAGCAATAAAATACAGTTTATATATCGTTCAACATCTGGTATTAAAATACGAAGAGAGAGAGAGAAAAAAAAATCACCACAGGACTTTGTTTTTACGACCGAATTTCAGTGCTGTCAGGTTGGTTCACGCACAAGTAAACTCCTTCCAACAGCTGAGAGCGTGGCGAGCTAACCTGGAGTATTTTCCTCACCCCTCCTTAAAAAAAAAAACAACAAACCAAACCACAAAGAATCAGCTCATCCTGGCTGGTTTAGTTACTTTCGTGCCGGGCCTTTAACAGTCTCCCTGGCAGCAAAGAAGCTCCAGGCCCACTTGACTCGCGTGTGCGTGTGCATGTGTGCGTGCACGGGCTCTTCAGAGTGGCCGAAGCCATGAGCCCTCCAGCCCTCGCTGCTGAGTCACAAATAGCGTCCCCTGGAAATGAAATCCAGGGAACGCTCTTTCAAATTCGCTGTCAGCTTGACATGCCACATAGCTCGGGAAAGGCAGGTTTTGGTGCAGGCTTCCCGGCGGGTTACGGGTGAGCAAGGACCCCACGGCTGCCCTCCCTCCTTCCCGGGGCACCGGCAGCGCCCCGCGGCTCGGGCTTGCGGCGAACCCCGCTGCGGATCGGCGGGCGCTGTGGGTGAAACCCTGCCGAGAGGCGAAATAGCCTGGGTTTGCAATTCAGGCATTTACTAGGACAGGTAATCGGCAGAGAAAACGAAAGAAAAGCCCTCGTTAATTTGCGTAAAGGACGACAGCCACTCCCTTCAGGAAACTCGGTGAATTTTAAATTGTAGTGGTTAATGATTAAAAACCCTTTAAACTCGCGAAATCAAATCATTCAGCAGAAGCGTCCCAAGCAAAAATTCCGCCACCACCACCTTCCAGTACGTCTCTGCTCTTAAGCAGAACTTGGAGCTACACAAACATCGCTACCAAACACCCGGCGACTTCGGCGAGGGCTCCTGCTCCTCTGCGGTGGTGCCGCTTGTGTACATCTGCAATCCCGGACATACTCATTTTTACTCTCGGTGGATCAGCCATCAGTACAAGCCCCCCTCCCTGCCCGCCTCGCACCCCCGCCGTCCCCCCGCCCGCACTTCTGCCCCATTATTTCATCACATGACCACTAAAGGGTTAAGGATAATACCTACCAAATCTGCTGTGGTCTTGCCTGGTTCCCTGGATAGTACCATTGGGGAAGATTTCTAAATGAAATCCAGTCCTGCAGTATAGCTGCCTCCGCCTGAGGATCCCCTTTAAATGGTCCAAGTCCGTGACCGCAGGCCCCCTGGGTAGCCCACCTGCCTCAGACTGACCCAGGTGGTCACTTAACAAAACCGGACTATCCACCGGCAAAACGGGCACATTCCCAAAGGGTACTGCATCCTGCACACCGAAATAGTTCCCAACTTCACCTAAGGGAGCCATCAGAAGATTCTGCTTTTAGAGAATAAGAATAAACAATAATGATGGTGCCAAACCCAGGAGATATAAGATTAGGTATATTCCACTCCTCTCCCCTCCCTAGCGCAGTTACAGAGAAAATGTTCTTTCTTCAATCCATTAAATGCATAAATAAAAGTAATATTCTGTTTTGACTGGTACAGGTTCAAGGTCAAACCAGTTAGTCTAAGAAACCACCACTTTATACTCACACACTGACATATTTATAAACATATAGATGTGTATATCTATATAAATGCATATATCCCCAGCTCTTAGCAAGCAATACGGTCTTCAGCCCATCCAACTGTAATAAAGAAAAAAATCCGTAGTTTCTCCATTTGGTTTAAGATAAGAATGACCATAGCAACTTAAATACCTAGGCGTTATAGGGATTTTTTTTTTAAGATGCACAGGCTACGTCAGGATTTATGGATTCTGACTCCAGAAAGGCATGCGCTGTTTTTACTCTATAACAGACTGCATACATCAGCATGAATCCTGCAAAGGGGGAGGGGGAAATCTCACGTTGTTGGCTGAGATAAATCCAAAAAAAAAAAAAAAAAAAAAAAAGGAAAAAAGAAAAAAGAAAAAAAAACTTTTGACGTCCAAATCTATTATCCAGAATTCTCAGGAGGCTCAGCAGATGTCCACTGGTTTAGGATTATTGACGATCCACAAGCAAAGCAGCAACATACAAGTGCTTATGTCTTTCTTGGCTGGCTCGAAACAGGTGTTGCTTCTGCAGGGCTCCCTGTGAAATGTTGTACTCCAGCACTGAGCTGCAGCTCTTGACTGTGGATCTCCATCCAGCACGCAGAGTGGCGCAGGAAGAGGCATTGGGCTGGGTTTAAGGTAGTCCTGATTGCTGCTGGAAGGATTCTCCGAGGTCCTAGCGCTCAGCCCTACCTGCTGCAATACAGAGCCGCTTCCAGCGCTAGGCACGGCGCGGAGCGGCTCTCTTGCTGCTCTGCGGCAGCGCGCCGCACGCAGGCAAATAAATAAATAAGTGGGCGAAACTTTGGGGGAGGAAAAAAGAGGCGCGATGCTAAATATACCGAGCCCGCCCGCTGCGGGGAGCGGGCTCCTCGGGAGATGCCCGCATAGCCCGAGTCTCCCTTGACATTGGCGGGGGGAACGGGGCGGGCAGTTCCCCGCCGACAGAGAGGAGCCCGGCCCCGTCGCTCTGCCCCGGCGCAGGGGAGGCGGAGGCGCAGCCGCCCCGCAGCGCGGTCCCGGCCCAGGCTCGCGGCCGGCCGGCCCGCGCCTCAGGTAACCGGGCTGCCGCTGTCCCAAGCGGGGTCGAAACGCAGGTCCAGAAGGCAACCCAGCGGGGTCGCGGGAAGTTTGGGAGCTGGGGGGGGGGTTCGTTATCGCCCACGCTGCATTTTTTTTCTTCTTCGCGCCAGCCCTCCACCCCTGCAGCCCGCAGCTCTCCTACTCTCCCCCTGCGGTGCCGGGGCCGGCCGGGCCGCAGCCAGGTGCCGGGGAGACAGTTTCGGGGATGCCGCCGCGGGAGCGGGTAGCGCCAGAGCCCCGCCGCCGCCACCTCCGCCGCCGCCCGGGGGCTCCGGGGGCGAACCGCAGCTCCCCGCGCCCGGGCTCGGCCCAAGTTTTTAAGAGCGCGATGGAGGGAAGGGAGAGGCGGGCAGGAGGTGGCATGTGGGGAGGCGGGGGTGCCGATTCTATGTACGTGTTGTCGTGCTCCCTTCCCCCCCCCCAACCCGAAGTTATTTAAAACCGCCAGGAAAGACCCAGCGAGGGGGAGAGGGTTTCTGCTGTATTTCTGTTCTCCTTGTGATGCTGAGGATTGGTGTTCCTGTGGTTTTGCCGCGCTCCGATATAGCTGCATTAATTAGCAAAGGAACATAAGGGTCTTCTGCCTTTGCAGAAGGCTTGCTTAGGCAGAGCTCAAGGACTGGGCACGGTGCAGAGGCTTGCATGAGGGAGAGAACGGCTTTGGCAGTCCCTGGAATTAAGTGCAAAACATGAAGACGAGCTTTGTTTGTTGGTTGGTTGGTTTGGGGGGGGCTTGTTTTTTGGTTTGGTTTTTTAGTTTTGTTTCTGCTTTTTGTTGTTGTTGGGGCTTGGGGGGTGTGCAGGGAGAGAGGCAGGGAGAAAAGCAAAGAAAACACAGTATCTTGGGGGCTAGGGGCAGAGATTACATGGTGTGAATGATGATGTGCATCGCAAAGGTAGCGGGGCCCAGGAAGGTCACTGGTGGAAGTTAGAAAGAGACCTCCAGAGAAAGATAATTTTGCAAGGGGGTTAATTAAAATAACCAACTCTCTGCATGTCCTCCTGCTTGGTGGGCATGTGGTGGAGGGGGCAGCTCTCCTTGCCTTCCCCATCACAAAAGCCCTCAGCCCAGCTCTGACTGGTGTAGCCTTTCTGCATCCCCACACTTGCCACTGCGACTTAGGGAAAGAGGAGGGAAAGAGACTTCCAAGTTTCCACACCTAGCAGGGAAACTGCAGCAGGGAAAGTCAGTGTCCTGAATCCCCACGGACATTTAGTCAACAGACACACTCCACGGCAGTGGTGCATGAGCCACTTCCCTTTCATTTGACTCCATCGGTCTTTATTTCAGTTTGAAGGACAGGATGCAGAAGCTTCGGAGCAGGGTGCCATTACACTAGTTCTTAACAAACCCACAAAAAAGAAACAGTTGTTGTGCGTCAGTCCATGCATTTTGATGTGCAAGAGCAGGCGAGCCCCCCAACGCCACAGCAGGGAAGTCAGTGCTCTCCAGTAAATAGTTCCATAGCATTTACCCTGTATTTCGGGTTTAAGGACACTGCTCACACATGCACACTGGTTATATCAGCGTGAACAACTGCAGAATGACTTGGGAAAAACTGCAGAACTCACCATGTCAAAAATCATTATTCTTTATCATGGCAGTACCCAGAGGCCCCATTCAGGGATCACAGTCCCATTGTGTTGGATACTGTAGACACATGTAATAAGAGAGATGGTCTATGCCCAAAGAGCTTATGATCTTAACCCATGATGAAAGACAACAGGTGTATACTACAGACCCATGGGGGAAAGGATAAGGGAAAAGCAGCCTTGAGAATAAAAAGCAACAGGCTTGGCCAATGACAAGTGTTTGGTGTCATAAAGAAGTTTTAAGGAGATTTGAAAGAGAATAATAAAGAAGCTCTATGGTTATTAATGGGAAGGTTTTTCCATGCATAATGGCTAACTTGGAAGAGAACATAAAATTGCTTGTTAGGAAATTGGACTGCTGAAAAGTGAAGGTTTGTGCCACTGGCAAAACAGAAGAAATATTGCAGAGTGACTGAAGGGCACGGTATCTGGTGTGCTCTAAGGCTAGAAACAACTGGGAAAGAGGTTTCCAGTTCCTTTCTAGAGCTTAAAAATTTACATTTCTAGTCCCAGTAAATTGTATCATATAGATTTTTTTTTTCCTAGTCTAGGCTTCAGTATATTTTATCTTGTACTTCACACTGGCATACCTTATGAAAACTACCTGAAGGTAAATAAGAAAGTATTGGTATAGGTGTTTTGTTTTTTTGTTTTGTTTTGGTTTGTTTGTTGTTTTTTTTTTCCCCCAAAAAAGAACTTAAATGAAAACCCACAGATTATTGTCTATAGGAAGTTTACTGTTATAAAAGTGTTATCTAAGTTGAGGCTTTGATGTCTGAATTACTCATAAGTATCAAAGCTACACATGAATTATGCAGGACATCCCCAAAATTATACCCATCTGTGAGTAGGTGGTGTTCCAACCCTGCTTCACATAAAATCTATGTGTGATGTGTAATGTCAAACTTACCCCTTACAGAAGTTTGGCTTTACTGATAGCTAGGGCTGTATTAAAAATCTACACTTTTATCCCCAAGACACTAAGGCAGGAACATCCCTAGTTCCCCTCTACTCAAGATTCACACCCACTTCCCTTATACCCTCCTGGAATTAAAGACTGCATCTGCCACAGTGAGTCATCAAGAGCTTACTCATCAGCTTTATGCAGGATTTTAACTCCTGTGAGCAGAGCTGGTCAGAAGGATCCTGCATTTCTTGAGGAGTTCCTGGCATACATTCTCCTCACATGTACCACACTAATGTGACACCTCTGGCAAGTTTTAAACATTATGACTTTTTTTTTTTTTTTTTAACTGTTTAAACTGTTGTGGTTTGTTGTTTTTTTGTGTGGTTTTTTGTGTGGGTTTTTTTTTTTCAAAAAAACCAAACCAACTGTTTTTTAAAAAACAGTTTTAAAACCTCTGCCAACCAGTTCAGCTTTATATGAACTTTTCATATGTCATTATTTTGACTGTAATTTAAAAAAACCCAAAGAAACCAAAAATCAGCCTGCCATAACAAAATGTGGTGGCTTTTTTTTTTTCTCTCAGACTCCGTAATTTCACCAGAAGTACAGGATCCTGTTCTGGACTTACAATGTATCTAACTCATTTCCCAACCTCGCAGATGGAGAACCAGAAGAATTATATTATTAAAAAGAGAGGTGTTACAACTTTCCCATGAAACACATGGCATCTGCCATTTTTACTAAAATGTCTTGAGTCAGCAAACTTTTAATAGCCACTGTTTTATAAATAGCAAATAATATAGAAAGTAATTATATTTTCAGTTTTATTTACAAAAAAAAAAAAGAATTTTTGGGGTACTTTGAAGCATGATATAAATCTGGATATGATAAGAGTGTTTATGCAGGTCACATAACTTGAGGCTGCTACAAGATAGTGAAATCTAAACTACTTGTTCTTTAATGCAGAGAAATAGGAGCAATTATAGGGCACAAATCATCTGACCTGTTCTAGGTGTCTACTTTAGGATGACATGACTCATGCTCTAAAGATGCTTAATTCTTCCTCCTGTAGGAGCGGGGCTATATTAGATGCAGACTTCTACATGACAGAGGTCTAGCTAGGACTGGATGGATCCCACCTGCTGCGCTATACATGTGATTCAGCATTTCCCCAGAATGGCTGTTGAGGGCACTAAACTATTAATATATCTGCACAAATTAATCCTCCAAAGAAAGTTCATGTTGTCTCAGCAACAAAAAGTTACTGAAAGTCGTGATTATGAAATGTTAGATTGTATGGAAATAAATATTTGTAAAAACCTGTTAGCCATGTCATTCTGGTTAACTGGATTAACATAAGAAGTGCATACAAGTTTAGAGAACTTGAGCTAGAGGAATGTATTTGCTTTCTCACTTCAGAAATTGTAGAAGAAAATAGCAGTATTTACAACAGCAACAAAAAATTACCTATAAGAATTTCAGAAGACTGTTTCCAACCAGAGGAGCGTAAAACATGCAGTTTAGCTGGAAAACTCCAAGAAAACACCAGCATCAGTGTCACCATGTGATACACAGTCACAGCAGTCACAGCAGGATATCTGACATGGATTTCTTATGGTGTTATGGTATTTTGATGCATACAGAAATTTGTGAATCTACATTAAATAAGCATTAACAAAATATTATCTTTGTCACCATACTAGGGAAGGAGTTATCAGGTTACATGTTTTAAGATATCTTAAGTAGAAATATAACAATGCCACTAATGGTCAAATATAGTCAAATGCATTGACACAGATGGTGATACAGCCTTTTGGAATGTGTGTTCTTTTTGGTGATACTTGAAGGTAGATAGGGTTATGTAAGTGTGAAAGCTGCCAAATATGTTTAAAATTTCTCTGATGCATGTATTTTGCATGTGACTTGTATCTGCTGGTTTTAGTAATGAATTGATTGCCCATGATGCTGTAAGATCCTCCAGCTCAAAAGCCAAAGTGCTCTTGACCGAAAGAAGAGGAAGAAATCAGAGTTGCCATATGTGCAGGTGACCACAGAAGCCTTTGCATGGCAAGTGATTTGTGTGCCATGGCTCACAGGACTGCTCACTGTGGGAAAGGGTCTGCCACTGCCCACCCTTTCCCTTGCACACATTTCCTGCCCAAGCAGACAGGGTGTCTAATGAAAGAAGTTTCTGCCTTCTTCATGCTTCCATACTCTTGGTGCTCATTTATGACTGCAGCCTCAGCAGGGTTGCCAGAAGACTGCAGGGTGTTCCTGAGGTTCTTCCCTTGCCTGACAGACTTCCCCTGTAGATCAGTTGTAATCTGAAAGATGAGGTAGCATTCTTGTACCAACAGAGACAACCAGCTGGATGCTACTTACCAGTGTTAGACTAGAACTGCACCCAGCAACCAGCTCATCCTCACCTCCGAGGGTGCAGGGAGGTGACTTTTGGGGCATCAGGAGCTGGGTGTGTGCTCCCACTTACCCCTCTGTGTGAGCTGCAGCAGGCGCGGCAGCTCACTGTGCCTTCGCCCCGATGGAGAAGGTGGTCCATGCCAGCTCTATGATGTCGCTGCGCCCGCTTTCTGGAACGGCCAAAGGCCTCACTAGCTTTACCAAGGGAAGTGATTACTTCGTCTATGGCCCCGTGGCCGTAGGGACCACGGTAAGGGACATTCCTTCCCTCACCGCCCAGAGACTAGGTGAAGGCCTCAGGCCCGCTGGCTTTCGCTGCCTCCACGAGGTACCTCGGCCCGAGGAGCACGCGGTGGCGCGCGGCGCCTGGTTGCCTGCAGCAGCCACCCCGGGGTGGGTCCCCGCAGGGCCGGACCCCCCGGGGGGCCGACGCGGGTCTAGACACGGAAGGCTGTGGGGCAGGGGCAGCCGCCCCGCCGCACTTGTGCGGGGCTCTCTTGCCCTCTAGCGGGCAAAGCCAGCGGGGCGGCCCCGCCGCGCCCCCCGCCGCCGCCACCCCGGGCCGGCGCTCCCCGCGCGACGCCAGAGCCCGAGGTCCGTCCGGGAGCATCGGTTCCCGTACCGGAGACAGGCCAGCCATCCCTTTGCGGCGAGAGGGGCGACGGGGGCAGGAGGCCGGGAGCCGCGCCCAGCCCCAGGCGTGCTGCTGGTCCCCTGGCTGATGGGCGGTTGTGCTGCGGGTGGCGGACAGCCTGGCTGGAGAGCACAGCGAGTGGAACGCGCCACCAGCAGCACCTGTTCAAGATGCAGCCTGCAGTGGGGAGAGGGACCCAGCGCCACGGCCCCAAAAAGGAGCACAAAGAGTTGATGAGAAGACCACGATGGGGCAGCTAGAGGCACCACTTGTCTTTGATGGGTGTAATACCCTCAGCTGGTCATGGTGGATGACCATGTCCCTGTTGTAGGACCAGAGCCAGCCAAGCAACAGATGGGCCTCAAAGTGACCACGGGGCTATGCACCCCCAGTTGCTGGGCAGATAGAGAGTGCCCGCTGATGCTGAGGAAAGGAGCAGCTGATGAGGACCAGGGTGCCCCAGGCATGGTCCTGCCATGCAGGGACCTGGAGGCAGCTCTTCAGTGAACCTATGGCTGAAAGGGGATGGGAGTGGAGCTAGAAGCTGTGTTTGGAGAAGGAACGGTGTCCATGATTGTGTGGGGTGTTCTGGCATCCCATAGGAAGATAAGGTTTTTAAAAGTTGTCTATCTTGTGTTCACTAAAAATTCTCCTTTTTGCTAATGAATTATAAAGTAGTTCAGTATTGCCATCTCTATCTTCTTCCTTCCCAGATCCAAATCAGTAAAAACTTTGTCCTTTCCTACATTATTTTAAATGTCTACCTCCATCTAACAAAAGATCTTATACCATCAATAAGAATTCTTGCTTTACAAATATGTTTTAGAAAATCAGTTTTTCTTTTATACCTGTCAGTGACTGATTTTCTTCCTGTAGTCTTCAGCTTCACTTTATCACTTTTCCCCATTTTGTAAATCAATTTTATACTTTTCCTCTCTTCCCATTTTAAAAATTATTTTCAGTATTGTATATTCCATTTTTGCCGGGACTGCTGTTGTAACCACTGAACCACAACAGTCTTAAAAATTACCCTTTTTACGAAATGCGGCTTGTTAGCCAGCTAACAGTATTCAGAATTTCAGTTTTTCTTCCTCTCTAAAGCTTTCCTCTCATTTATAATTTCCCATTCTTTGGGAAACCCTGATACTCCTGGGGTGACAGTTGCCTCTCATTGTGGTTCCTTGAACTAGGCTAGTGATGACAAAGTCCTCTGCTTAACAGTACCAAATGTAGTTGGGTCACCTGGAATGTAGTCTCTTGGAAGCCTCCACTCTCTGCTACAGTTATTACAATCCTGTGTAATATTTTGCATGCCTTTGTCTCTTTCATTTGCTTACATGCTATCCAATAACTTTGTTGATAACTAACATATTTTGCATGGTTTTGACCGTTGATTTTCTTAATTGTTCTGCTGAAATTTCACCAATAACTCAACAGTATGTAACTGCACTCTGATTCAGTGATGTGAAGGGACAGAAAATATTATAACCATTTTCTTCAAACAATTACTCTGGATATGTACTCGTGTTTTCCTTTTGACTGGCCAAGAAAAAAGCATCTCTGACTAGAATCTTGTCTCGTTTATTCTGAACTTTCTGCTTTTACAGCAAGACTGGAGACCCTTCCCTCTTGCACAGGGAGGAAAGGGGCTGCTCTGGAGAAGTCAGGAGTTGTGGGGAGCTGTAAGATGACAAAGCCATTCCTCATAGAGAACTGCTATCTTCTGTTTAAGCTATTTCTGTTTGATCAATCTGAAGAAGTTTCTAAAAGAATTAGCCAAAAGTATGAGAATGAACGCTTTACATTTTGGAGAGAGAGGAAGGTCATGCAAAATGTATGCCATCTTCTGGGTTTCAGAGATGGTGTCTGACCTGTTTGATTCTTCAGTTAACATAAGAACATGGTTATAGCAGGCTGGGATTGTTGCGCCACTATGTTTTCTATGACAGAGGCAATGGGAAACACCATCTATGAAGTACGTGTGTTCCTGGCCACTTTGTACAGTCTGATCCTCTTGTTCCCCCCCAGTAACCATGATCACTAGAATAGGGATGTTAGAAGGTACACCTTGCGTTCTGCATTTAGTATCTGCTTATAGACCTGATGTCACTGAATTTGCCTAACCTTGTTTAGACTCTGCCTCCTATGACAACAAATTCTGGAAGTTCATTACTGTCTGTGTAAAAAAATAACTTTTGTCAGTTTCAAAACAATCTCCTATTAGTTTCTCTTAATCCTTGTGCTGTAACTATGGAATAACAGGTGAATAATGGTTACTCATTCACCTGATACATTCCCTTCATGATTTTGTAAACCTTAATCTTTGCTCTCAGACTTCTCTCCAAATTCAAGACTTGTATCAGGCTATATATATATCTCCCTTGAGGAGACAAACATCATAAACATTATTAGAAACATGCAGTATCAAGCTATACTAAGGGGTGATAGAAAATGGTCTCAGTGAGTGGGTTTATATGATGTGTTATGCGAAGCTCACGTGAGGTAAGATTTTCAAAATCATTTCAGCCAGAAGACTCCCAGGGACATGCCTTTATTTGCTTACTGTCAGGTCAGTTGTCCAGGAACTGGTCAAGGAACTTAAGCTTTGTGAACAGTATGACAAATACTTTGTGGAACCAAACAATGCTAAATTCCTTAATGACATCTGCAGCATGACCACCATCACAGATAAAGCAAGCAGTGAATCTTTCATATAATCAATCTTGTAGTGTATTGGAGAAGTACCCAGGTGTTGACCATTATATAGGTCTGGTGAATATAGTTTTAACTATGGAGACTGTGTCCCAAGTTTAGCTCAAGTCTTGGTTGCTAATGCTTGTGCCACTAAAAATGTTTAAGTTTGAGCCTAGTAGAAAATTTAGTATCAGTCAAAACATTAACATGCTGGAGCACTGATCCTCAGACAACAGCAACAACACATGCTGTCAAATGACATTAATTAGACTTTTTTACTTTTGGTGTTATTCACCATCTTAAGGCATTCAGTGCTTTTTCATCAGTGGCCAGGCTATAGTTCTAGCACTGGCAACTGTTAGTGAACTACTACTACTACTACACTGACAAGGAGAAGGGGGAAAGAAGGGACTGCACTGTACAAATTGCCATCAGTGTAACCTTTTCACATGCTGTTGTGAGCCACCAGAAGTATTTTATATATTATCGCATATGCTGGTGAAGAATTGGAAATGTCCATGACCTAGCAACTACTAAGGTCTTTCAGATAAGGAGTTTTTCTCCTGCAGATCTTTGCCATGCATATATGCAGCCTATGTTTGATGTTACACAGGGAGTTAACCAACAGTAACACCGGTCTCTTCTAGGTTTAAAATACATGAAAAATAGGCTTTCATGAGAAGGAAAAAGAAACCAACAGCAATGGTTCTGAGCTACTACACAGCTCTCAGTCTGACTCTCCTGCCCCCTCTCTGGCTCTCAAGGCACTGCTTTTATGACGGTCACCAACACACTTCTTAGTACCAGGCTGTATCTTTATCTCTACCTGGGATACCTCCCTATAGAGGAGCAGGATGGAAGAGTCTCTAATCTGCACCCACCCCCCAAAATTCATATAAATTTTCCACATCTTACCTTTAATTTCTCAAAAAAATGAGAAATTAAAAAAAAAAAAAAGGGATTAAAAGCTCTTTACTGATAAAAGTTTGTTTCTCTGCCTTCATAGTTGCTCTTGATAAAAAACATCTTTCCCACCCTGTTGTTTAGAGATTTCATAAAAGTCTGTGAACCTGAAATTCACTATGAGGATGCCAGTCCCCTCCCAGAAGCTGTTATTCCAAGAAAGCTTAGAAATTCACCAGAGGGTCTGAAAAGCACATCAGCACTGGGAATCCACA
The DNA here is from genome assembly GCA_024611175.1 of Megaceryle torquata. Taxonomy (NCBI): domain Eukaryota; kingdom Metazoa; phylum Chordata; class Aves; order Coraciiformes; family Cerylidae; genus Megaceryle; species Megaceryle torquata. The sequence continues at coordinate 98,219 of JANIJG010019314.1, forward strand.
ACTAAAATTTCACACCATAAAGAGATGAAGTCTGAACTGCTTTGATTTTTCTAGGCATTGCAGTGGAATCACTGAGAGGCAATGGGGAAAGAAACCGTTCTGGAGGTTCCTGTGCCTCCTCCACTTTAAATATTGCTCTAAGTTCGAGGAGAATTACAATTACTGTCAGGAATTCTCAGGGACTGGCTTTATAGCACAACCAAGCACTAAGAACTCACTTCTGCAGATACAGACAAATTGGCTCTGACTACGTTGCCCTTACTGCAGTAGCACTGCAGCCAACAGAACGACGCATACAATTGTTGAGACATCAGGCAGACCTCTAGTATTAGGTATCCTGTTCTTTTTTTAATGGGGGACAGGCTTGTGAAGAAGCACATGGCAAAACTGAAGGAAAATTATCTTGCCAAGCTCCGTGCTATGCTGTTTGTATAAATCTTGATATGAACAAGCAGAAGGAATTTGCTTGAACTTTCTGGAATTCATACCTGTTATTGTTGTAATCATCTGATTGTTCCAGCTCTATATCTGCCAACCTGGTTCTGGAGCCCTGCTGAGGGCTGCTAAGGAGGGCTCTAATATACAGAGCTTGTAAGTTTGCTCCTTTCTTTAGAGTATGTGTTTTCTGGATGCATCTTCTAGTGGGGTAATGGTGATGACACTGCAAACCTCACTCCTCAAAAAAAAATGGAGCAGATTCTCAGCTTAGGTAAACTGTTAGAGCACCACACCATTGCTGGAGCTCTGATAATTGATATGAACAGAAGATAAGTACATTTGGGTCTTTATTCTCTCAGGTAAAAATCCCTCTTACAGTTCTGCATTGCAAACCTTCAGAAGTTGTGGGCCATTCTTTCCATAATTATGGAACTGTGGAAGTCACCATAGAAGGACAGGTGAAAGCAAAGCCCAGATACACCAAGCAGAGGGAAATAAGTCAAAGATCTAAGAATGGCTTAAACATTTACAGAGTCACTCAGTGAATTTCTGGAAAGACTGTCTGCAGTCCAGCTGCTCAAAATACCTGAGTCTCAACTGTAAAAGTGTGAGGACTGAGTACTTACTAAATGTTCTTGAATAATCCTCTGTGTAGATCTGACTGTCACTAAGTTTTTCCCGCATGCAGAATTTGGTCCAGTAGTCCCAATATTTTATTTATAACTTGAGTCATATGCCACTTTCATAATTTTTTGTCTAGTCATTTTAAACATCTTTGTACAGTATTCAGATAACAAGAATGAATCTTGTACCTATTATTATATTTGCAATTTCCCTTGGGTATAAGCAAAGTTTATATAATACAGAGTCTATCAAATGTTTCAAATTTATTGCATTTTGATGCTATTAAAAAATTGAGGCATTAGAGTTGTCTATTAACTAACATTGAGACTGAAGCTTATTTCTCTCTGTAAGACACACAAATACCAAAATAACAGCATACTGGTAACATGCTTGAAAAAAGTCAGTCATTTATAAGGATGTTTTATAAGTGGAGTCTCTCTTCAGGAACAGAGAATCAGATAACTTCCATTACTGAAATGACTTGGAATCACGTGTTTTATAAGGCCAAAGGCAAATATTCAGAAAATAGAGTCTAAATTAAGACTGAAAGGCTAAGATTCTCAGAACTGCTCTTTGGTGTCTCTTTTTGGGCAACTACATTCAAAAATGCTGAAGATGTCTCATATGAGTGCTCAGTAAGTGAGCTTCAGAAAGTACATACAGAAAATAAGGTCCGTTAAGACCTCTTCATAGAATCATTTAGGTGGGAAAAGACCTTTCCTGGTCATTAAGTCCAATAGTTAACCTAGCACTGCAAAGTTCACCACTAAATCATGTCTCTCACCAACACATCTACATATCCTTTAAATACCTCCAGGGATGGTGACGCCACCACTTCCCTGGGCAACCTGTTCCAGTGCTTGACAACCCTTTCTTTGAAGAATTTTTCCTAATATCCAACCTAAACTTCCCCTGGCACAATTGAGGCCATTTCTTACTGCTTGTTACTTGGGAGAAGAGATGGATCTCCACCTCACTACAGCCTCCTTTCAGGTAGTTGTGGAGAGCAGTAAGGTCTCTCCTGAGCATCCTCCAGGCTAAACATCCCTAGTTCCCTCAGACAGTCCTCCTAAGATTTGTTCTCTAGACCCTTCACCAGCTTTGTTGCCCTTCTCTAAACACGCTCCAGCACCTCAATGTCCTTCTTGTAGTAAGGTCCCCGAAACTGAACATAGTGTTTGAGATGCAGCCTCACCAGTGCCAAGTACAAGGGCACAATCACTTACCCAGTCCTCCTGACCAAAGTTTCTGATACAAGACAGGATGCTGTTGGCCTTCTTGGCCACCTGGGCACACTGCTGGCTCATGTTCATCCAACTGACCACCAGCTACCCCAGATCTTTTTTTTCTGGGCAGATTTCCAGCCACTCTTCTCCATGCCTGTAGCGTTGCATGGGATTGTTGTGACTTTTCAATGTATTTATTTATTTATGTCCTAAGTAAGTATAAGGATTTCAGTGCCTGATTTTAAGCTACCACTGTTTTAATTTCCTGGCTTTATCTTTCTGTAGTGAGCTTACCCTTTCATTAATCTGTGGCATTTTCTTTACGTGTGAAAATTTAAAATACTTGCTCTACATCATTTCATACCTCCTTAGCCCTTCTGAAAAAACAAGTCTAAATCACTAAAGGTTTCCTGTTTCATAGGATATACATAGGATCTTTGCTTTAGAGTACTGGGGTAGTCACCAGAGTAGCCTGACAGGTTATGGAGAAGAGACGTAAGCTGCCAAAAAGGCTGATAAGCATGGTACATTTTTATTCACGGTAACTTTTTATTCACATGATTCTTCTTAAGCATTTGTGAAGGAAACAAGACAGCAGCAAGCCTGTATGCAATATACACCACAACACAACCTTAGTTTAATACTAAATTCTGACTGCAACTGGCCTTCCAGCCTGACCTTACTAGCAATTCCTTTCAGGAGTAGTGCTTAGATGAACTACTTCTGAGTGAAAGGTTGTAAGATGCGTGGGGTTTTTTTAATCTTTGAATAGCACTGAAGCACAGAGATCACAGTCTTTATTCCTTTCCCTATTACACAGAGAGCAGTCTGCCTTCTACCCCCTCACTTTAGATGGGCAGCATGGGCATAAAGCTCACAGTTATTGCATGTTGAGGGGCTCTTCCTGACTGGAGCTAAATTTGGGTGCTTTCACTCTTAGGACTCTAGCCACCCTTGGGAAGCTGCAAATTCAAATCCTACTTCTGTCCACTGGACAAATATTAGGCAGCGACCTCAAACTGGAGATAAGCTTCACACAGATAGCTCCAGTTGCAACTGCTTGCTGGTACAGAACTGCAAAACATTCCTCAGTCTTATTCCAATAGGGAATCTAAACAGCTCAATTCCAGTTCATCTAGATCTTGACTAAACATGAATTCACACTGAGCTGGAGAGGAACTCTTCCTGACATTGCACTGCTTCTTGAATATATTCACAAACGCAGGCACCTCTGCTAGGCCTAATGCTGATATTTAGAATGTAAATAACTGCTGAAAATTAATATCCATTAGGCTGTGCTTACAAGAAAGACTGTTCCAGTTTCAATGAGGACCAGACTGGGTATCTGTTGACACAAAAGAGGGGAACAGCTAAAATTCCTATTGCATAAGAGATATATGACCCAGTCCACAAAAAATCTATCAGTTTAGAGTGACAGACAAGGATTTCTCTCACATTGCAGAATGCTGTCTCATGCTCTTCTGAGGACATCTGTTCCCAGTCACTACAGCCTAGTTGGTTCCCATCAGTTCCAGCATTTCAGTAGTACTAACTGCTGCCGCATGGCAATTACTGTTGAGTCTGCAGAAATTCATCCAATCTCTTTTTGCTGACAGCATAAACTATGAGATTGCAATGTCATGTGAGTTGTCTTATCTTCCGGTGTTTTTTTTCCCTCTGATTTCTTATAATTATTGAAAGGTTCATACACTGCTGATTCTTTACCGTCTCAGGAAGGTGCAATCAACTCAATCCAGTCATATGTGATTTAATCTCCAGTTCTGCTCTCAGTATGGAGCTATCTCATCAGCTCCATGTTCCAGCACAGCCTTGCCTTTCATCTTAGTCATACTTTGGTGTGGCCACTTGATGACTGGAGCAAGAAATACTCATTGATGTATGGAGTTCTCAAGCTTTTAATCACTGAGAATTTAAAGCATAAATTCTATTATTTTTCCCTTCATAATAATACTTAGTGACCTGCACTGGGTATTATGACATTTTGTCTTGTTCTACCCTCCTACTTAAGGTTCATTTAGTTCTTGTGTAACAATCCAGTCCTCTTCCAATTCTCTTAACAGATTTGTCATCCTCAAACTATGAGATTCCTCAAAGAACTGTGTATGTAAAATAGAGACTAAAACAATACAGCATTCTAGAGTAAGACCCTGTATCTTCATACCAGCTATGGCCCCTGGGCCATAACCTCTTTGTCAAAGCTACATCTAGCATACATATCTTCTGAAATGCCAGAAGGAGTTAATATATCATCCTACTCCTCCCCTTCCTGATGTGAACAGTCTCAGCTGTGGAGGGTCAGAGCTACAGCAGAGCCAGGTGAACAGTTGACTTATTCTGTCCGGCTGACGATGCACCATATCCATACAGAGACAATGCTCTTTACATAAATTGCTCAGTAGAAATGCTCAAACCATAAGCTCTTTCTTCAAATAGGCTTTTCAAAACCAAGCAACATTTCACAGGCCTTTTGAAATTTTTTTTTTTTTTTTTTCTATTTATGTGACTATTATTCTCAGCATTTGCTAGGAGGCAATGTACCTTCAGGAAATTAGTGTTGTACAATATCCTGCATTTCTGGAATACTGGGGTTTTATTCTGTTTTAACCCTTTTGCCAGTTTTAGAACAGCCAATGCTCTTTAACAGACAATGAATCAAAGAGAACCACAACTTCAGATTTTAAATATTTGAAAGTCAGAAGAAGTCCTTGGGAAAAAGAAAAATTCTTCTTAAGCTTAAATTGTGTACACAAAAGCTGACAGCACCTTTGGGAATTAAAAAACTCCACAGTACAAATGCAACTAATGTGATCACAAAAGAACAGGCCACCTTAATATATCTGTAAATAAAATATGATCTGTGTCACAGACTTGCTTAAGAGGGTTGGGGGACTGAGACTCAGAGAAGACTAATGTCAGCAACAGGAAAAGGAAAATACTTCTTTTTTGTTGTTTGTGAGTTTTTGAACAAGCCTTTTATTGAGCTCTTTCTGACATGAAAAGCTTGATCCAGAATACAGCAGAAACTGCATGGATCCAGAACTCATGGGACTACATCTGGTATGCAGTGTACAGTGGCAAGTGCTCATATATGCACACAAACAACAGCATCTACTGCTCTAGCAGTAATTTACAGATTTATAGGCAGAATAGCAGTGTTAAGTTACAAAGGCATACTGTAAGTCACAGAAAAATCTAAAGGGAGGATGCTCATTTCTCTCACCTGAAGCTCTGGGCTTTAGCCTTCATTTCAGCTTGCACAACATGTAAAAAGATACAGAGAAAGACAAACAGAATTCCTCTGCCTCCACCTCTCAGCATCATAACACTCTTGATCACAGCATCATTAGACATTTTTTCAGGTTGCTAATTCAATGCCCACTGGTAGTTCTGCTTTTTCCTCTTCAAGTACATTTTAATGGTATCTCATCTGAAATTCAAGTCTGGTAAATATAATAAATCTTATTGTAACTTAGATCCCCATGTTACTAAATTAGCTTCTTTTCAGAAAGAATGATGAATCTAAAGGAGAAAAAGCTGCAAATTATACTTGACAGCTTTAATGCTTTTATAACTTTATTAATAAAAGATGTTGTGATTCACCATAGATAATATACCTTGTGAAAAAAAAATTGAGTGAGCTGAGAAAATAATGCTAACAGCTTTGTAAAACTACTTAGAATTTAAAATAATTTGGGTGGCAGGGAAAATATGGCCGATTCTGAAACTACAAAGTGTTCAAATTACATTGAATTTTCTCTTGTAGAACCTCTGTTTTTTATGTAAAACAATAGCAGTAATTTCTAGTCTCATAACTGTCAAGGTAATATCAAGTATGGAGAAACCAGGCAAGATATGTCTTGTGAGTAAACACCTTACCATTCTTCTGATTTGCTAGAATGAGAGATGTGGCTGACAGTAAGCACACTGCCTTCATAAACCTAAGACACAGTATTATTACCTACATGACAGTAAGGTTGTGTATTGTACACTACCAATATTGTAACTGCAGAATTCATAGGAGAATGCAGGGCAGATGACTTTAATGACACATTAAAGGACTCGGAGATACCAGTGGAAATGTAAAGTACAGCTAATGGCATTCTTGTCCTTTGGCCGAGAACTCAATCACCTGAACCAAGCTGAATCACTTCTGCTTATGGACATCCTGGAATTACCTACAACTCATCTAGGGGGAGCAACTTTTTATTTATGCCATTGAGATAAAAAAAAATCAACTGTATCTAGCAACAACAACAAAAATATGTCCAGAGATTAGGCCACCTAGAAAAACATACAGACTTGAAATTTTTAGTGGTGTATAGCTTTACTGAAGACTTTGTAGGTTTGAATGAAATGGTATGAGCATTTGGGTTAGTTGCTGCTTTGAAAGAAGTTAATCTACAAGATCTTTTCATTCACACCAAATT
>JANIJG010019315.1:1344-42098 GCA_024611175.1 Megaceryle torquata
TTATTCTGTTTTTATAAAACTGAGGAAAGTTGGGTCCTTCAGAAAAAAAAAAAAAAAAAAAAAAAAAAAAAAAAAAAAAAGACAATATTTTAGAGAACTGATTTAGATCTGTGCTCAGTTTTAAAGAGAGTAAGAAAATGAAGTTTCTGTTTGTCTACTATCCTTCACAAAAGAGTGAGAAGAGATCTGGTATAGGTAGTTAAACTCGAGGTGAGGTCTGCACGTCACTCTGCAGGAGTGCTGCAAGCACTTACATTCCCATCACAATATGTGTATGAAGATGTTTTTCAGAAAAATCTTGTCGATAGAAGTGCTTAAACCAGATTGGATGGGGGAGGTTAATTGTATCAGGACCTCTTTGATATCCTTATGCCTTTGAAATGAAGAATCTGAGTTACTAAGACTCTATAGGTGGCCAAGCATTAGAAAATATTTGTTCAAAATATAAAACTGATTTAAAAGTGATTCCTGTTAAAGTTACATCATTTTGTCATCTCCATTATACTCCGTGGTCAGTGAAGCCTTGGATCTCTCTCCTCAAGACTAAAATCCTGGCCCCACTGAAATTAACTCCTATACATCTTTTATCCATCTTTGCTTGCTGGGACTGGGAGCTCACTGGAAATGTAAAGCTCCCACTTCTAGCTATGCAGCCTCATAAGGTATGAGCTCAAGCCACGATCACTAGCGTAGAACAGAATATTGCTTGTCCTGGGCCTCTAGCCAGTGACATTTGGGCAGATAGCTGGGAGTACCACATTTCAGGAGGGGGAGAAGTAAGCATCTTTTTACTGGCTAGCTAGAAAAATGAGACTAAAGGTGCTAAGGAGGTTGGAATATGATGAAAGTTTGTGTGGATTAATAGACAGAAGGTCAAAGTCAAAGGTACACAGGAAATGCAATACATCACATTGATATCACCTCCACGTGTTGTTTTATTATTTATGTATATATGAAATTTTAACCTCTTTTTCCTGAAAGGGCTGCATTTTGCATCACAAACACAGCCAATGGCAAACAGAGAGCAGCCAGCAAAGTAATGAGCTTACACTATAGATTTTTCCAACTGCCTAGTGATTCATGAAATGCTTTTCAAAACTGGAAATATGCATTGAGGAATGGTCAAAAAAAGTAGAAACAATATTATAGATCAGTCAATACCATCTCTCCTTTATGAAAGCAGTCTGCCTTTGAACTTCTGACAGAAGCAGACAGTGATAGATGCATAAAAAAATGAAATATTGCATGGAAATAGAAGTGCAAATGAAAACAGAAGGGGAAAATGGTGAGATAAGATCTGCTGATTCTGCTGGTTTCTTTTTTGGTGTGGGTTTTGTTTTTGTTTTTGTTTTTGTTTTTTTTTGGGGGGGTTGTTTTTTTTTTGTTGTTGTTTTTTTTTTTCTATTTCTTAGTTTTCTCCCCAGTCTAAGAAGCATAAATAAAGGTATTGGATGTTTCAGAAACAATCTGTCTAGCTCAGCTGAATGGACTCATCTGCACATGTGAAACACTGCATTTCATTCTAATCACCTTCACAGGGGGGAAGTTAAACAAGGCACATCCTGGAATACACAGCATGCTCAAAATTCCATGTCTGAAGTCAGAAACTTTGAAGGTTAAGAAGTTAGCTCAGGAGGCTGCAGATGGAGGGTAGCCAGTATCCCTTGTGGAAGCCAACAGACACAACCAGAAACTGTTCTTCACAGCCTTTTGTTCTACCATCCACCACCAAAACACAAGAAGCCGTACACAAGCTCTATAAGCAGAGCAGAGGTTTAACACAGACTGAAGCACCCAAGGACATAATCACTACCGTTTGGTAAGAGATGGGATACATTTGAGTATTCTGGAGGTACCTTTGCTGTAGTATCAGAGATCTCAACAGGATCCCGAGGCTCAGCTTTCAGTGGATGTGTGTCTGTTCCTTTTCAGGGGGAAAAACTACACCAACGGGAAGTCAAAGTGCTAAATAGAACAACAGAGTTTCAAAACTTTTAACAAAATTACAAAGCAAATACCAGAAATGAAGCATTAGAGCAATAAAAGGAAGCAAAGAAGGATAAGTGCTCATTATGGATTGGTTTGCAGTTCTTTATGTATTATTAGAGAGTCGATAGAAAACTCTCCTGCTATTACTAACACAAACACAAACATCACTTATGATGACAGGCTGAACAACAGCTATGGCAACAGGGGGATCCATTACCATCAAACTAAAAAGGCATAGTCACAGAATCAAGCAAAGTCCTTCAGTGGCCAAGCTGCATAGAACTTATTTCGGTAATAGCTACTGTTCTATCTAGAGGTTTCTAGAAACCATCGTTACTATTCACACAGGATATCACTACATAAGCATATATGCAAATTCAGAGCAATAAATCAGTTAATGTACAGTGTGAGAGTAGCTGACAGTGACTCCCATCATAGCTCAGCTATTTCATGCTCGTGTCCCGTGCGCTTCTGAAATGATGTAGCAGACACCTTTGTTATGTCCGAGTTTCCTCCACTCACCCAGCAGACTCCAGGCCCAGGGACACGGACAGGAGCTGAAGGAGGGTTGCTGCATTGATGTGAGCTGCCTGCCAATGCCACTGTGGCTCTAGTGATTTGCAGGTTTGGGTGGGGATAGATTCCTACCGGGAGATAGCAGAGATCATGGCCCCAGGGTGCAGTCATTTTAAAAGTATGAAGATAGTGGCCATGTTTATGTAGCTTGCTTAGTTAATTGCAATTGACTACAGAATCTGGACCTCCAAGAGAGTACAGAATGGCTATAAAATCATTTCCTGTGTCCAAACCTGGTCCTGGAAACCTCCCTAGACAACCCTCCTAGCCAGAATGAGTAAGTGATGCAGGAATTAGCCTGAAACAGTGGGAAAGTTTCTTCCCTGCCATAGATACCTAACTGAATGCTCCAAACCAGCTGCTAAAACAGATGGATTGTCTTCCTTTGCAATGCGCTGTGTCCTTGTTTAAACATTTCTGCCATATTATTGATATTTGTCACTCTTAAACAAATACAGAAAACAAGCCTCTGTTTTATACAGGATAGATTTCTCGGGTGTCTACCGGCATCCTCAAACCATGGATTAGAGCAAATCCGTGGCTATATACACTAATTTTTCTTTCTTACACTTCAGGGCAGAGGCCCAAGTTCAGCTCAGCTGCAGAGCTGGATCGAACATTTCCTGCAGCAGCTGTACCCTCCTTTCTTTGAACTGCTATTAATACTTGTTATCACATTCCCTAGCCTTTGTCACCACCACCTGCCTCATGCTTTTGATTCAAGTGACAGAACCTGGAAAAATGCTGTACTTTTCCCAATCACGGTAAATATTTTATTCAAGGTGGTGGCTGTATATCTATTCTCTCCCATAAGCTACAGCACCAGGAACATACGGACTCGAGTTTTGCTGCAGTTCTTTTGCTGCCTTCTAATGATTTCCTTGGTGAGGACTGCATTTGGCCTTTAATCCTGAGTTTCTTCAGAGACCAAAGCATTCTAATCAAACATTCATATTTATCTAATTGCTTTATTTTTCCTTTTTGCTTGTGAGTTATTTCAGTTTAGAAAGGATCATTTTGATGTCGCCTTTGACTAGAATAAGGGTGTTTTTTTGCATGGTAAGTATCTAATTTTGTTGTCAAAAGCCCCTGGATTCTGTAAGGTTTGTTCAGTTTTTCTTGTGATCAGTAGCTGAATGTGGAGCTAAGCTCTGTAGGGCATGTGCTGTTTCTGTCCTGAGTTCAAATAAATGAGGCCTTAGGCCATTTATGGTTTAGACCATAAATTCAGATGTCAAAGGAACAGGTGGTAACGTGACACAAGCTGTTCTTGCTCACTGTACGAGTTTCCTCTGCTCAGTCCCCTACTGCTTCGTCTCTGTCACAGTCCCGAATCACTCTCCAACAATGGCTACTCCATTTTGGTGAGCTCAGTTTCTGTCCAGTGATAAATGAGACTTTCTCTGCTTCTAAGCAATATCAGTGTGGAAAACACGGAGCTTGGAGCCTGAAAGCATGTCTATGCTGGCACATTAACCACATAACTGCGACTGAAGCCTCCTGGGATAAAGCTGGCTCACATCACCCACCTTGGAGCCTGTGCAGAGGAGCTCAGGTGCATCTGCACATCAGCTCCAGCTCACTAGCTGGCTGCTAGGTTGAAGCAGCATGGGTTATGGTTCGAGAATTTGGAAATAGTAAAGAAGAACAAAAGCTTATCAGAGAAAAAAAACAATGGGTGTGATGCATTAGTATAACAGTGCAGTAGTTGCTCAATGTTTGTTCAGTCTCTGATTTTGGAGATATTTTTTGTATATAATTTGCTATCCTACTGCTGAGCAAGTGTGGACAGTGCTGGACTTTCTTCCTAAGTGAGGAGAGAAGGAATTATCTGACAGTTTTGTTTGTGTAGTTGGCTCAATCATTTTAATTAAACAAACTACTGACTTTGTCAAGGTCTTTAGGATCCTCAACAAATTTTATCCTAAGCACTATTCATCTTCAAGCATTGTCTACACACTAACTCGTCCTCACAAAATCCAAGTGGCATCGTCCCTATTTAGAGAAGACAGCGTGCAGTGCAGGTAAGGAATGCTGCTCACTCAACTCCAGCAGGCACCTTACAGCTATTAATATTTTAGTTCCTTGGGTACTGAAGCCCACAAAGCCTAAAGATGGGCACTGAAAATTAGAAGCCTCTTTTGGAAATCTGAAGCTTCATGACTTCTCAAAACCAAGAGTTCCTATACCTCAGCATCACGTGAAAACTGCTGTGATAGCAACATCTCCCATCTCGACTTACAGTCAAAAAAGTTTCAAACAGAATTGGGCAGAAAGTGACCTCATAAAAATGCTGGCTTGGAACATCACTTGACTCTCTGGTTCTGCACATTTCCAGCTATTACAAGTTATGAAACCTCACAGTCTCCTCTGAATTACCATCAGCAGTTATCAAAGCTGATGAGACACATTACAGACTAATGGGTCATTGGAAAAAAAAATGTGTTTTCTTCACTCTTCCCCAAAGGCAAAGATGGCCTATGCACGGGCTCATTTCATGAGGAACTGAGCCAGCCCCTGTTAGCATATGTGCTAGACATATGGTCCAGCTCTAGCTTTCCCTTTCCTTTTCTCAGCTCCTGCAGGGGCTTTGCTCAGCCCTTTTTGCTTTGCATCACCTCTCCAGCCAGCAAGGCACAAGGACCTGTAAGCAACTGTGCAGAGCTGAACCAGAAAGGTCCAGGAGCTCGTGCTGACTGCAACACCCTCACATCACCCTGTACTGGTTGTCCCAACTCTTCACACCTGCAACTAACACCTGATACAAGCCCCACTCATCTTCAACCAGAACCACCTGCACTCATTTGCACTCATTTTCTTTCTTCCACCCCCCCTGCCCCTTTTTTATTTTTTATTTTTTAACTGTTTGTTGTCCAGCCCTTGAGTAGCTGGACTGGTTCCTTCTTGGCTACTCCTTTCTACCACCTGTTTCACCACGTACTTACCCAATCCATGCAGAACAACATGATGTGACTGGTTAATGTTGCATCTGCTTGGCAAGTTGCTTTTCAACAGAGCACTGGGTGATTGCTAGCACAGCTACTTATCTGTAGCTGTATTATTATAGTATGTCTTTTTGATTAATTAGAAATGCAGCACTGGAAGTTTTATTTTCACAGTCTGGGTATTATTAACTAACATGCAGAAGAGAGAGTGCCCTATTTGCAGCTTTACATATTTGAAGGTGAGAGAGGAAGGGGAAGGGATTAGAGAGGGGCAGAAAGAGTACGTGCAGCAAATATGGATACAGTGTAGGATGAAAAGCACTTTAAGGACTATGGCAGAGATAAACAAGGCCTTAGACATCATCACAGACAGTCAAAAAGTCCAAAGAGATCTTAAGAAAAGTATTAAGTCCAATCTGCACAGTTTCAGTCACACCAACACAAAGGCAAGCTTTGGGGGCCTAAAGACTGCCCTGGGCTGCTGACTTTCAAGCCAGCTAATTAGGATTTAGCAAAGGAGGTAGGAAGCAGTACACAGAGAAAGCAGGATATGCTCTCTGACTATACCAAATACAAGGGAAACAATTTCTCAGTCTTACTAAAGAAGTGGTGTAAAGGGAAATAACATCTCAGCCTCACCCTGCTTCAAGCTCAAGATCCTTGAAGAGGGAGATTATGTATTCAAACCTGGGTGGTCGAAGAATGTTGCTAAACTCAACCCTAAATATTTCTGTGTTAAGGATGCTACTTCTAAGCATGCTGTGCTGTCTCGAAAATACAGCTCTGAATCTAAGCTGGATCTTCGTCTTATCTTTCATCTCACCCAAAGCTGCTTAGTCTTTGTGTACACGTGGAGTGACCTTTCTAGTCTATTGCTATTGAATTGTTCATAAATCTTGTAATCATTAGACAAGGTTAGCCTTCACATTTCAAAAAAGGAACATATTTTTTTTTTTTTTTTTTCCTCCCCAAGCTGATGTTGGCTGTTTTTTGAGTCTTTTTAACACTACATTATGCAAACCAGGTGCTGACCAGCAGATACTTCGCAGACTGCAGGGTGCTGATTGTGGCAACATTGAAACAGACTAAAACATACAGGAATATGGGTTACACAGATCCATTTTATTCCTAAATGCGGGTATTAACAAATTGGCAAAGTTATTGGCCAATTGACTCAAAGTATAAGCATTAAAATAATTCATCCTGAACAATGCGTGGGTTTATTTTATGTTCAGTACAGTAGGCTCACCTGCACGAATTTGCTGTGCTTATTTAATATCCTCTTTAAGATGAAAAATGATGCCAGTCCTGTGGTAATAGCATCCTTTGACGCTGAGAAAGCGTTTCACTGGATTGAATGGCAGTTTCTCTTTACTATGATGGAAATTTAAAAATTTGCTGTAGATGTATTGCATCAGTTACACTGTTCTGAGCAAGGATGCATACTAATGTCACAATACTATCTCAATTTTGACTTTCGAGGCAGACTAGTCAAGGGTGCACACTTTCAGTGCTATTTTTGCTAATGGAAGCAAACCAATCTTTAAAAGACTAGGGAGATTGTGTGGAGACTCAAAAATAGAATGCATTAGAGCTGAGAGCTTGTATTTGCAGAACTGCCCTTAAAATGGTGTCCCGTTTTGTTATACAGTAGTAACCCTTTGGAGACTTTAAAACAGATTCTGCAGGGAGCTACAGTTCCTAAACAACTTCCCGTATATGCAGTGGATTAGGATTCAGCCAAAGATTTTTGGATCTGAAGCGATGGTACCTCTGGAAATGCTGTCTTGCTACTCATACTGAAAACTCTCAAGTCTGAGGACCTTCCCAGTGGCCTGCACAGGGTACAGTGGGGCTTCAAATGAAAACATACTTTACTCCAGGCTTGTATTTTAACATGATTTTACAAAGGAAGAATTCTTTTAGAAGCATTATGGACTGTTCTCCCATGCTGTGATCACAGGGGTGACGTACAGAAGAAGCGTCTCCTCCCCTTGCAGTAAAGCACATCACCACCAAGTAAAAGGGAAAACCCTTACGAATTCTCGAAAGGCTGTACAATTTCTTTATTACTTTTCCCGAGTGTTCTGAAAGGGTCGGACAGAAGTATGCCAGTAGTACTAGAATGAATAAACCTTTGCGTCTACAGAGAGAAAATACCTTCAGTCAAACCAGACATCAGGGGAACCACTGTGGTACAAGCTCTTCCACCATTTCCTGGTTTCCTACTTCCCCCATGTCAAATGTCAGAACCCTCTACTGTGATATCTTAAGACTCTGCTTATACTGCTACACATACCTATTTTTTACATTGTACACATCAACCCTTACTCGAGTCTTTCCCCCGCCTAGTTACTGTTAATCTTCTCTCATGCACCAGATGAGCTTGGAGTTCTTGCAGGTAGCTATTGGCAAAGATCCTTCCTCTGCCAGCTCACTTGGAGCTGTAACCTCTAACCTCCGCACCAGCCTCCATGCTGCAGGTTTGGGAAGCTAGAATTAGTCCCTATGGCAACAGAGAAATCAGCAAACAACAGGTGAAATGCTGAGAGGTACCTGATGGTACCTAAGCAGCTGGTTCAAATTTATCACAGGCTTCTGCAATTAAGTGTAATCAGATCAACCCACTCCGAAAAAGACTGCGGATAAAACTGCATGGCCAAGGAACTACATTTCTTGGGTGGAACTGGACCCTTATGGTAGGACACAGGAGGACTAGAGAAGGTGATGGGACATTTAGCTGGCCCCAAAATCAGCAGTGTCTAACTGCCATGAGTTCCTGGTGACCCTTGCCTCTCAGTAACATGGTAAACAGAGGTATCTACAGAGGGAAGACCAATCTCAAGTCCTTAAATACTGATTTTCCATTCTCACACCAGAAAAGAATGTTGGAACCGAAGGAACTTTTTGAAAATCCATTACTCTTATTCTCTTCTTAAGTTATTTGTATTTATGGACTTGTAACAGGTTTAAATATATGGTGATGTATATTAAATACACATCAGATCAAACATTTAGGAATAAATCCCTCTAGCTGAAAAAAATGAGATTTCACTAAGTGCTTACAAGTTAAATGAAGAATCAGTAAATAAAGTTTAACAAAGGTAAATTGAAAGGCAAAATGAACTCACTCTGATGAGTTAATGTAATTCCCTTATGGAATGCTGGTTTCCCTACTATAATTAATTTTAAACACTAAACCAGTATGTCTGTTTTTTGATAATTATAAAAATGCATTCATCCATGTCCTTGCAAATTATTAATATTTATCATACAGAATATCCTGTAGACATTAAGAATCAAGGGAGACAGTTTTCATGAAATTCTTACACAGCTTTACTGAAACAATAATGGCATTTTAGACACCAATGAGCATAAACCGAAGAGACATACAGGGCTAAATCCTCAAGCCTCTTTCCTAGTACCTATCTCACAAATCACTCAGGCAAAATTTGCACTGAACCTCAAAATCAAAGATTTCAGGACTGCAAGTGTGTGTTACTGCAGGGTATCCCATGTGCTCACTTCATTCCTGTTCCACTGCTGGGAGTCAAGAATATCAAGTGTTCTAAGGGGATGAGGCCATAATGATGTTTTAAAAAGATTGTGGAAGCCCCTGTAGTTCTCTTCCATTTCAAGGATAACTTCAGTGATAAGGAAACTGCATCATGACACTTTTGAGTTACTTCTCTGACATTTCAGCAACACTGATTATCAGCAGTTCTGTTCATGGATATTTTTAAGCCTCTCAGCACATTTGGACCTAAAGCTTCACACTGGTAGGAACTCAAACTCATCATCTGTAGCAATAAGAAGCTTCCCTTAAGTCAGCAGGAGTTAATGGGGGTTTTTCTTGCACAGAAGCTGCTTGATCAGATGCATGCGATCTAGTCCTGTGTTGAGATACCAGTTATGATAAACCCAAAAAGCAGGAACTGGAACCAAATATGAGGCATAGCATTTTGCAGTTGCAAAAACTTAAACTTCCATCTAAAAACTCACAAACCCACATATCTCACTGATTTCCAAAATGAAATTTGACCAGAATGTGCTTTCCTTCAAAATATACCCTAATCCATAGGCAGGAGACAGAGCAATTTCACAGAGTAGCTGATTCTAACATACACACTTACGTGTGTGTGTGTATATATATGTGTACATGTGTGAGCGTACACATTAAAGCTTCCTTGGCTGATAGGTTAGCTATTGAACTTTAGATCATTTGCTTGACTGAGGAAGCAGGAACTCACCCACTACAGCAGCAAGGATTACAACAGCAATGATCAATAAAACGTTGTCCCGTTCCAAAATTACAGGCAAACATTACTTTACATGTTCATGAATTAGTGGACAACAAGTGTCATCTCCACAGATTAGGAAAAGAAAGGTAGCTGAAGGTTGGTGGGAATATGTGGAAATCTTTTCAGTCTTTTTTGTGGCTAGTTCCCGCAACAGACAGAAGGAGCTGGGTTTTTGGAAGGTACCCTGAGTTTTTCTTTTTTTTTTTCATTTTGGTGAAGCAGAGCAGCTCAGTTCTGTTTGTGATGGGGACTGTGAAAAAACAGGGGAGCAGATGAGACAGAGCCAGGTAAGAAAAGACATGTATTCCTTGTCCTCTCTGTAGTCAATAACTGAAGGAGGCAGGAGCTGCAGCAGCATCAGTAGAGGCAGATGTGCATTACTCCCTGCACAGAGTGATGATGCAGCAACCTGCCCTCCTGCAACGCCAATTAATATACCTACAGGCTGACAAAAGAACTATTAGATTTGGACTAATCCAAAAGTGTCAGAGGTATACGGGGACAACCACTGTGGAGTAGGACAAATGGGACGGCTAATGATATTTTAAGGATGAGTAGTTCTTGCCTGTCAAAGTGCACGGTTTTAACTGGTTTCCGCTCTCTCGTTTTGATCTGATGTTCCCAATTCTGTTCACCTTGCTGACCACCTCGAGAGGAGTAAGAAGACTTAAGAGTGTGTGATTGTTGGGTGCTATTATTTATGTCAGCATTCTTCATTATTGAGTTGTTTGTTTATGCTACTGATGAGTAATGTCGTGAAGCAGATGAGCTAGTAAAGTATGAAGGGTATTCTATAACCTTTCCTGTACTTCCAATTACCTTACAGTAACTTAGAATTCAGGAATGCTGCTCTGAGCAAAATCAAAACACAGTAAGATAAACTCCATTAGGAACTGAAGCATTAGGGCTGTTGTTGAAGGAGGGCAAAATGGTCTAATTAATAGTTATTGCATCAAACTCCCGCAGCAGTTGCAGTAATGACACTGATGATATTGATGGCACTGGAGATGGAGTTTAGCTCAGAATGGAAATGAACAGTGTTCATCTTCAGCTGCATATTGCTGTAGGCAGTGGAAGGCCTTCAAGCTTCTTTGTTTTGTGTTGTGTTGTTCAGCTGGCTTTCTTTGATAGTGCAGCTCCAAGCGATTAATATATATATTTACACAAGACAGAGCACGTTCATTTCACTGGAGCCCCATGGCTGACACTTGGCCATACTGGAGAATAAGCATTTATTGGTTTTCATTCCCACTGTTCTGTTTTTCAGTGAAAGCTCCATGTAGGTGGATAGTTATCTAAGGGGGTCTTCCAACTTCTTTGTAATTTTTCTAAAACATTTCTCTCTCTTCTTTGGTTTGTGAAAGCTGTTGGCAGCAGGTCCTGCCAACTCCTGCATCCTGTGATAAGGTTTCATTCTCAGCAGTATTTGGTTTCTGCTCAGGCTCCTGTTGATATGTTTTCTGCCTTTCACTTTACTGGCTTTACTTTACTATCTGTTTGGCTTGTGTTATTGTTCAGAAATAAACACATCACAAAGTCTTCCAGTAACCGAGCTGATTTTTGTAGGCAGATGAGGTCTTCATTAAATGTCAGGGTCAGTAAAGCTCCTGCCCACTCTGATATTAGTGCCCACTGCCTCACAAACACCATTTATTCATATGAAACGTCAAATCCTAGAACTGGAATAAAAATCACCAAATAGGATCAAAAGCTAACAAGGGAATCCAGAGCTTGGAATATACCTCAGGAATTCATCACAATAGCTGACACCCACAGCAGTAGCACTTGGATTCTGAATGGGACATGCCATGCGATTAAACTCAAGAGGGTCCACAACAGTGGAAGCAGAGACACTGAAAACTATCATTTCCAAATAGCCATGACTTCCATTGGTTTGTAACCTCCAGTCTCAAATTACTTAACACAGGAGAACCTCTGTCCCAGAGTCTCAGCAAATGTCAATCCACACAGGGCCATCAGCTCCAGAGCAGCTACTAAAGCAAACCTTAGAGAGGATTCTGCTCTTTGTTTTCCCCAGAATAGAGAAGGCTTGTTTTTCATCGGCATTTCTGTCAATACCTCATCTCACCGTACATAGTCTTACCCTGATACGTTAGTACGTGGTCAGTTGTTCATGATTTGGATTAGGAGTGGCTGGCACATGTTCAGTCTGGATTCCCCTGTTGCTACTGAGAAGTTATCAGCTTTGTTGTTCCACAACATTGATAGGACTACAGGTGAAATTGGACCTGATCAATAAGTACTGAACAGGGCTGACATTGCTCATGTAACATGGGCACGATACATCCATAGGATGTGGGAACAGCATTCAAACAAGAAATCCCAAACTTAATTTTCTGGGAAATATCGTTTCGTAAGGGAAGACCAAAACAGGGGTCAAGAAATTTCTGTTCTTCAGATCAACCAAACATCTACTCTTCGAGTGGGGACAAATCCTCTCACCTGGGAATTATATATATTATCTACATTATCTAGATTACATATATCATGGGAATTATATTTTGCTTGGTACAGGATTTACAGAATAACATCATCTTATACTGGCTAAGACAAAGTTTCTGAAAGCCAAAGAAGTATTTAATAAATAATGTTAGACCTTTAAAGATCTCTATTCTCCCTCAAGGCCTGCACAGAAAGGTGCTGAAATTTGGCCTCTTGCCCTGACATGCTATGACTGAAGTAACCTTCAAACTCTCCAAAGCTTCCTCTCATGTGGGACTCAGCAGAAGGGAAATGTTCTTACCTTTTAACAGAAAGCTTCATTACACTCGTTTTGTTAATTGGTTACTAGATGGCTTACTCTAACTCTTCCTTTCAAGTCTCTTAGTATTTTATGCAGTATTTACTTTCTATTATATTTTTAGTAGGTATCCAGTGCACCTAAGGCTATTTTGCTGCACATGCCCCCACTACACCGTTTTTACCTTTCCGTGAATGACAGAACATTTGTTTGCAGAATAAGCTTCATGGCTGAGTTGCTGCGTTCAGCAGCATTTTTCCCCTCTCTTCAGCTACCACATGCACGGTGGCCATTCTGTGTGGCCAAAGTAAACACAGCAACGGCGAGGCTGCCAGCGAGCAATTTGTGTTTCATTTGGCATTGCTGGAGTAAGTGGTGATGTGTGTTATCTACATATTAAGAATGGACCTTCAGGGTGAAAAACTGGCCATTAAAAAGCAAGGATGAGTAAGAATGCACAAAAGTTATCCCAAAGTCAAATGCTTTCTAAAACTGCATCAGCTTTAATAAGAAATGGCAGCTCCAGGCACCACACACATCTTTTTATACTGTCAAGTATAAATGTACAGGAAGGTATAGTAGAGGATTAGCAAATGGAACCACCAGATCTGCCGAGGAATTTGTGCACCTTGCCAAGTAAATGCCAGTCAGGTTAAACCTCACAGGCACCGAGTCTGGCCTTGGCAGCCCTGAGCAGCAAACCTTTGCCCTGCTAGTAACATGGCAAAGCACAATGGCATTTGGTTTACCAACATATGGTCAGGAACAGCAATATCCCAGTCCTTGAAAAGAAGACTTATTCTTCTTTTTACTTCTCCATTGTTCTCCAGTACTTCCCTCAGTGCTTAGAAAAGTCATGTTGTGTCCTCCTCCCTGCAGAGCCAGTAGTATGCTCTGCTGTTACCAGTCATGAGTGATATTCTGTGCACTGGAGTGCACAACCCGTATTAATGAGCTTTGGCAGAATATCAGATTCATCCCCCCCATCTAATTACAGAGTGCCATTTGTGTCATTCCAGTTCAGGATCTACCAACAGATCTATTAGAAACACCTATTTCTAGGGATTTATAATAAAAAAAGCAAGAATAATGAGCTTTAAAATCACTGAAGAATGTCATGCAGCTGCAATATTTTTGGATCTTTTTTTACACTGCTTACTCAGTTGGTTTAAGATGTTTTTGAGGTCTTACAGCCCCGTGTAAAGAGCAAAGTTTCCCGCAATTAACATATGCTGTGAATGAATTTGTTTTGGTACCTGAAGGTGTTTCATAAACTCTTGTAAAACAAATCAGTGACAAAAAAATTTGTGAAGTTTCACCCACGGTTCAAAGCCCTCATCCTGCAAGGACAAATACACCTATTGTACTTTCTGTACTTTAGCAGGCATGTTTATATATAAAGGATGACTGATGTGCTTAGAGTTAAGCCTGGTGAAAATCTTCAGTAGACCTAGATCTGCATAACAGGCTGAAGCTACTTTTGGCCCCTAAATGTTGATAAATTACTTTAAAACAATGCATTTGAAAACTTCTTTGAGTTTTACTCCTTTACCAACCTTGGTTTTCTCAGGACTCCTCTCCTGGCAGAAAGATAAAGGATATATAAGAGTTTTTCAGATGGACCAGCCATGGGCAAATTGCTACAGTGCAATGTATGCCATCGTGGTGATTAAGGACAGGACTTTGCCATCCTTTCCCAAATTTTCTGAGCCAAACAGGAATTTTTCTTGAGTAAAATCTGCATACGAGCTGATCAAAGTGGTGCTAAGGTTGCCTTTGAATTTACTTGACAGAGACAGTCATACACAGGCATGTACAAAAAAAAAATGTTGGTTTGATTTTCTAAAGTGTCGGTCATTCTCTAGAAACCATAGACTGTAATCCAGGACAAAGTCTATACATACCCTTCCTGCCTATAGAGATGGGTCTTTTTTAGGGTTATAAAGCCATCAGCTTACATATTAATCAGAACTTACAATATTTACCTCTGCTTAGGAGGACTGATTTAGGGTGCACTTAAGAGATGTAGAAGAAGGATCTAGCTCCACAGTGGTTATCTTGCTTTAATACAGGAGTGAGGCCTCTACTTTGCTCATTCCTGTAGTAAATTTGAACACAAGTCCTACTATAAACCACAGCCTCAGCTTCACCCAGTGACTACGCAGACTACTGCAGTATCTTTTTTATTAGCCCACTTTGGCAATTCTGCAATCTAAGCCCCAAACTGGAGCTCCCATCAGGCGCCAGGAAGGAAACACAGCTGTGAAGTATGACATCTAGCCTGGCTCCTTAGAAGCAAGTCACTGGGTCATCTACAGAGTTCACGAGCTGTAGATCTGAAAAGAACAGGTCGAAGATAGCTGTGAGGGTGGACAGAAAACTGTCCCTCCCCAATCAGCTCCTTCTCCTAATTTCACAATCCAGCTAATCCAGCTAAATACAAGTTAATATTTTCACTTTTTTTTTTTTTTTTTTCCTGCCTTGGATCTCATTCCAGTGTGCTGAACAGCTTCAGGGCTGAGAATACAAAAAAAAAGGTAATAGCTAAAATGAATGGCTAAGGCAGAGTGCTGTAACAGAGAGAGAGGACTAGGGCTTGCGCAGCAGAGAGACAGGAATAGGAAAAAGGGAACTCCTTAAACCCAGAGGCACTGTAACCCCTGTGACCATACTGAAACAACCTGCATTATGTGATTCCATGCTCCATCATTCACGTGTAGCAGCCTGAGCATCTGAAACACTCTATGGAAGGTGGCCCTATATCCCTTTACCCTTCCAATGCAAAATGCAGAGGGATCTCTGCACAAGCTCCCCATGTCACTGTACATGAAACAATTTTCATTTAAAAATAACAGGAACCCGTGGGCTGTACGGTTAGCCTGAGATGATTCTGAATTTTTAATGTGCTAAAAATCAATTCTCATCTGCAGACACGTGAAATTTCAGTCGCATGTATGACTGAAGAGATAAAACATGTAAGAACTAATGCTTGACTGGGTGGTCAAGTGTCATTGCAATGCAAAGAAGAATAAATATAGTAGTTCATTTAAACATGCCAGTTATTTCCTTCCTGTAACACCAAGAGTCTATAACAAAGATGGTGGCTTCTCTTTTTTTCTTTCTACGTGCAGAATTATCAATGCAGCAAAGCCAATAACCTGAAGAAAGAGGTGCTTTATAGGAGGTCACAAATGCGCAGCGATTTTTATTATTGCAATTCCACCTCACTCTTTACAACTAGTTAACATGCTTTTTGTTTTGTTGCTGTTCTGCATTTTCCAGTCTCAGCTTTGTTCTCTGAATGTCACGGGTCACGAGTTGACTTTGCCAGCCTTTGCCCGCTGCCTCCTGTTTCATCTACATAGCTCTTTCTGGCTGCGTTATCTAGCAGGTGTTTCCCAAGGGCTAGTTTAAAGTGGATGATGGGACATTACTTCCCTTATTCAACACACGTGGATCTCCCTGTAGTAAGCACACATCTGTCCCGTTTGCCAGTCTTTCTTTGCTTTTGTAAACCAAGACTGGAACACAGTTCATCATTTTTCCCTTGTATGTCTATTTACGTTTCTACAGCTTAATATCTTCCATAAACCAAAAGGTTCAAGGGGCATTTTCAAGGCTGACAATTTAAAAATGTGGCTACTGTCCTACAAGTGAAGGCTGCAACAGCTGCAACATCTCAATTTCCAGAAGTACTACGTATTAAGTTTGTAGACAATGGTATAATGGTAAACACAAATGTGGCAGGAAGTGTGTAAAAAGCTCTATTATTAAATTATTCTAAATTAGAGCAGCTCCATTCTGCTGCATCAGCACCTGATGACATATACCCCTGCATCTTATGGTTTCACCTTTCTTGCTGCCTGTCTTTTCGTGGATCCCTAGAGCAAGTAAAAACTTTACTCTCTAAACCACTTAGTCATGAACTTCCATATCTACAGTCCCAACGAGTTCCAGGTTTTATTAGCTGCAACTGCTACGGCCTGTCTTCTGCAGAACTGGCTGACACTGCTTCATTACAGGGACTGCGGGTGCTAAAAAGCTGGTGTTTCAAAACAAAGCTGAGGAGAACATTCAGAATCTGTTGATTTGTCAAACTTCATTCTTCAGTTTCACTGCCATTATCAGTAGAAGCTACGTGCTGCTTCTCATGGGGACAGAAGTAGGACCCACAGTGGCCACATCCAATTATTTCTTTTTAGTTTTAAATAAAATGTATTTAGTGTAATTCCATCGTCAGGTATTCATCAATTAATCTGAAGTAACAGAAGACATACTGGATCTGTCATCACTTTGTGCCTGTCAGTTAGGGCTCCTACAGACCTAGGATTTGCTGCAAACCTTTATGACACGACAGTTACCTGGCAGTCAATTTCCCTATTGAGAAAGCAGTTACAGTGTCTTCATGGGAATGGTGTGGAGATCGACAAATTTAATGTCTGTGAGACACTCCAGTGCTGTTGAGGGGTGGCCACAGAAGAATTCAGGTGAAACCCGAGTGGTCTGGTGAAGATTATGGTAACCATACACATAAACATTTCAAGCTGGCCAAACACTTGGGGGTGAGTAGTGAAAATTAATGACCAGCCTTGGTTCTCCATTTGGTCTCTGATTTGTGCTCATTTGAGAAACAGAGTGTGAAAGACACAAAGAGGGGTTCACAGTTTCCCTGTTTGGTAGCTGGCTGGGGACTACTTCTTCCTTCTGCTCCATCATGAATCTTGTTACCCATGCCAACAAATAGTGACAGCTAAATGAGCTGCAGTGTGCTTTTGGAACATCTCTCTCCTGACCTTCTCTATATACGGGTAATATTTCCTAGGGCTTGGTTATAGTTCCTGAATATATGTAGAAGGCTATATAGGGCCTGGATACAGCTCCTTCGTGTTTGCAAGGTGGCAAAAATAATTAAAAAACTGGCCTCGCGGAGTTTCACTCTAAATCTGAAAATCATATTATACAAAAGACAATTTCACGAGTCGTAAAAGGAAAAATTCTAGACAAAGAATGTTCATCATGGCTCTGACTTTCATTACTACAACTTTTCCTACTTTGAACTAATTTTAAATAATAGGGATGCTCCCTGGAAGTGCCCATTAGCCCTTTAGCGCATGATGAAGAATGGATTCGCAGAGCGGTAGGTATTGAAGTTCAAGGATGCTTTCTGATACAAAAATACAAGAAACCCTCAGACTCCTGAAAGGTATCAGAATACAATATAATCCTGCTGATAAAGAAAAGAAAATGCCAGGCAGACGGTACAGTTTCCCAAATGTCTACTCTAAGAATGAAGGGCAGCTAGAATCTTCTGGAAATGGAGCGTATTATATATAAATGAGCAGAGCTTGACAAAGGTAAGAGCAACTGAATGTGCTCTGAGGTAATTTAAGTTAAAGAAGAAACGGTGAATAAAAGAATATGTTATCAAGAAGAAAAAATACACTAATGAGAAATTAGGCCAGCTAATAAATAATCAGAAGGACTACCTCACTAATGGTTCAAAAAATCACTGAGCTGCCTGCACTCTGCATTTGTTTTGGTTTGGGGTTTTTTAAAGTTTGGTCTGGTAAAAAAAAAAAAAAGAGAGAGAGAAATAAGAAAAGGTGGTATGTACAGTTAAATAGCAAAGAAAACCATCATTTCTATATGACTGAAGTTTTTACCACCCTTCCCTAGGACAGGCTCACCTAGAGGCAGGCATGTTTTTCCCAGATCAATACCTTCACTTAAGCAAAAGTTTGCTGAACCCAAAACGTTTCTATGAACTGTCGTTACCAATGAAGTTCGACTTCACCGTATTCCTACAACAAGCTACTCTAACATTTGCATAAAATAAGGAGTTTGTATCAAGTCAGACGTCCCTGACAGTTTGGATTGCTTTAATTCTGGGGGGGTGGAAGCAGCGCTGCGCATAGAGACACATGGAGCAGACAAGGAGGAGCTCTCCTTGCTCTGAGCAGAATCAGAACAGTTAGCCTATTTTCCTTTTCCCCAGATCCTCTGGGAAAAGCTTGCAAAGCTTCCAGAGGTAGCCTGCTCCCAAGCTTTTGTCCTATAAATCAAAAGGTTTTCCTAAGATCAGAACAGCACTATGTGTTTCAAATAGACCCATTTCTTCCTTCTTATTGTAAGAAGACACAGGGAAGTAAAAAAATAAACAACATACCACTGTCCTCTTCATTATAACATTTCTTGCAGGTGATTATTACATTCAGCTACCGTCTTTAGCAACCAGTTCTATCAACCTTTCACTTCTAACCCTTGTATTGTTCTTGCTGGCTTTCTCTGAATTGTCCACACGTTTAAGCGTGAGGTTGCAAATGGAGTGCAGTGGTCCCACAGAGCCCCAGCAGCACTAAAATCACGGCATAATTAGATCACACTCTTGTTCCACACTTCAGAATGGCATTTGCTTTTGTCATCCAGCATCACATTTGTGCAGTGGCTCCTATTCAGTTCATGGTCAGATAATTATCTTTTATTTTTGCGTAGCCGATCACTTCACAGTGTGTTGGTGTTTCCATCTACAGATCTATCTGTATCAGATGTCACCTTACTGATTTCAGGATGTTTTTCCAGTTTATCATTGCCATTTTCAGGTCTAATCTTCCCCGTGCAGACCCTCCTTTTTTTTTATTTTTTATTTTTTTTACCTTGTTTCACAATCTGTCATGAAATGCTTATGCAATCACACATAGGAAAGATCCTTGTGGGATTCCACTTGTTATGTCTTCAGAGTTTGATGCACCAACAGACTTAGCAAAACACCTCTCACAAAATCTTATTTAAAATGTATTTAAATTATCTTGCATGTGATCACTGTCTTAGCAACAGTATGCAAGCAAAAATTCTATGACCAGGAGACTAGCATGCTTTATCTACGACAGTGCAGTAGAAAATACATATTTCATGTTTTCTATATCAGCATATCATTTCATAACAACGTCGGCACTTTTCTATTCTAATCAAAGAGAGAGAAAAATCATACCAAAAAAACCCGCTACATGTTGGAAATACAAGTAAAAATAATAAGAATTAAATTCTTCCTCCAAAAATCAAAGTCATGTTTTGTTATGCATTTAAGCACTGCAATTCTATAGAAAGGACATAGAGGAAAGTCCAAAGAGACAGCCAAGCATGGCAAATTAAACCTTACAGTGAAGAGCTGAAGCAGCCAAAACAGCAGCCGACTCGGGGTTGTAGAAATATTGTATCACAGCCCAATGAGGTCATCATCTTTCTCCTTGTGGCTTTGACGAGACTGCACAAGAATTCTTTTGGCACTCTAATACTGGAAAGGTGTCAGTGAACTAAACAAAATTCATAAAAAACCTGGAGAGATTATGTGTGTTTAGAGAGGATGTTTTTGAAGAAGGATTAAAATGAGTTGAGGTTGCTAAGGGATGACTACAGGGAATATTATAATATCTACAAATATTTGACAAAGAACTGAAATTTTTCAGTTATACAATGGATCATAATAATAAGCTACAAAATGAAGGTAAAAAAGCAAACGTAACCAAATTAGTAGGAGATTCTTCTGAAGTCCAGGGATGTGTCTACTGGGAGTTAATGAAAACCCCTTTGTCAGCAGTAGCAGAGCTTCCTTGAGACACTTGATGAAAGCCAGGAAATGGATGTCATCTTAATGAACTTTATGAGCATATGACAGATTGTTAGCTAACTTCCATCTAACTTTCTGTCTCACTTAACCATATCAGAAACTAGACTCCACCTTCAGTTTGGAGTATGAAGTTTGAAAAATAGGATCTCTTCACAAACCTTTCCAGAAGGCAGTGAAAGATGATCACGTTAGGCACAACTGCTATTAAAGGTGTCTCTCAGACTTAATGAATAATCACTGCTTGCTGCTGTTATGGGACAAATGGAATGTTTAGCTCTGTTCTTGTCTGAGCACCACACCAGCAAGGGAAGGAAGTTACTAAAGGGTAAAAGGAGTGTCCTGGTCACATGGATGACAAGATTAGAATAGATTCAGTTAGATTACTGGGAATCATAGAAAGGTCAGGGCCCATGTCTTTAGGTGACTCTCATGGCTGCATTCATAGTAATGATCCTGCCTTTTAGACTTCACCGAGAATTTCTCCGAACTTCATCCTTCTTTAGAGTTCCTATTTTCAAAATCTTATTTATCTGGATCTACAATTCATACTGCTAACAAGCATCCTGTGCCAGTGGAACGAAGACCTGCTGGAATTCCTACGTACAAATTATACACTTAGCTTGTGAAATATTCCACTCATTTGAGGCAAAAGATGCAAATGGTACTTTCACTGGAGAAGAACCAAGTTCATATTCCTATTGGGTGAGCCACGTAAGTGAGAAATGGAATTTTAAATCTATGCATAGCACCCCTTTCCTTCTGCCATAAGTGATGCTGCCTTGTAAGTGAGATGGAGGTCGACTGGTGCATGACATATATTTTGACATCCCCTTTTCATTGACAACCCTTTCATTAATGCGCATAATCCTTCTTTTCTGTGAGAGAAATCCCTTCCCAGTATTTCCATTGTTTCTAGCACAACGTGTTGTTTCAAAAATAGTCTGAATCTGGTTTTAAAAAACCTAACTCAGACTCTGAGAACATGTACGTGTAAGCACTTGGCTGAACTGCAGTCCATACATATGTATGGATTTTTTTTCAATCTATACTGTGATTTGTTTTTAAATAGCCAGTGTCAGTCGTCGGTCTGTAGAAGCTCACACAACTGGTGAACATTTTCCCAAAACACCTAAACCTAGAGAAAGACTAGGTAACATGTCTGCTTCTGGCATTCAAGATCCACTGTTGATAGAGAAAACAAGTGGAAACAAAATAGAGATAAAGAATGGAAATTGTATGTTTTGGCAGACAGATCTGAGTTACCTTATGTCTTATTGTTAATATTCATATTGTGCCCTGCGGTAGTCACGCAATGCATCAAGAAAAATTTAAAAGGTGTAACTTATCAGAGCCTTCTAATCTGTTTAAGAGATTTCAGTGAGTTATATTAAATTGGCAGTGTCAAAATCCAGAGATTGCTACCTGTCTCTGATCGAGGTATCAAAATCAGATGAAAGAAAGCTGTGCTACAATCGTTAGGCAGGAAGCCTAGTCAGGTTTTCTGCCATACTTGCTGATGAAACAAAAGCTATATCTTGTAGAGAACAATTGAATATTTCCACGTGTTATGCCAGTAATAGCTTTCCCTGTAGAGAAGAGTCTCTTGCTTCCAGCTAACAGCAATGCTCGCTACCTCAAATCTGACAAATGGACTGTGTTCAAAGTTGGCTAATTGGAATCTCAGTAGTGTGGACGTGACTTTTGTTGCTTAAAGCTATGACAGTGTCTCTGTTTTCAGTGGTAACCTAAATGGAAAGCACAGGTTATTCTTACGCCCTCCACTGCTGTAGAGTCACAAGTGCTGGCTATCACAATTATCAATATACTCAAACCAGAATTATTGTGAAAACAGTTTCTACGCATTCTTGAAGAATTTGAGCCGATTCAAAAAAGCCTATTAAATATGAAAATAAAATAGCATGCTAAAACAACTTCTGTAACACCATTCTAAAAAAAAAGTCTAAAAAGGAGATAAAACTGAATTAAATTTTGGAAATATTTGGGGATTATCAGAAATATGCAGAAATTTCGGTCTATTTTGGATCCTTAAAACAAATACCTTTCTGCAAAAGCACAAGTTGCAAGCTATGGCAGAGCCACACTTAATGACTCAATTTGTCCTAAAATACGTGTTAAATGTTGCCAGCAACTGATTGTTTACATTGATTTTAAACTAGGCCAAATGTTCACTCCCCTGACTGCTTTCAGAGGGAAATGTATAATGGCAAATTAGCAGACAGCACACTCATCTGGATTATGCCCCTTGCACATGACAAGGAACCCTCATTAACATTTGGGAAAAGCATATTCACAGCTTTGCAGCCTAATAAACACTCCAAAACCACTGCAGTGAGCTCGATTCTGTTCTCACTGTTCAGTTAAGCAGCGTACTTCATACAGAGTTTAAACAGGTGAGCGAGCGATGTCTTTGACTCCATTGGAGTCAAGGGCTCCGTTTGAGTGCCCACAGTTTATTATTTGTTTACATCAGACTTCAAGAAGATGTAGGAAGCAGCTGTAGGAATCATACAGATGACATCTGGACTTCAGATATAGTCTGATCAGTAACAAACCAATGACATGAGATCACGGGTATGTACGTTTTCAGGATCAGCACCTTTCAATTGGTTAACTCCATTGTGTTGATGCAACCGAAGTGACAATGTGAACTGGTATTTTCTTGTTGTAGCTTAAATGGGTTTCTTTAGTATAGCTCAGATGCCAGTCTGTTAGATTCAGTGTTCAAAAAAAAAAAAAAGGAAAAAAGTGGCCAATCTTATGTGAAATGTAATTTTTACAACCATTTTAAGTGTTCAAATTAGTTAAAGCAGACTTCCCAAAAGTCTGGAAGAAAAGATGGGATAAACATGGTAAGAGACGCTTTCTGTCTGTTCAAACTGAGCCCCCGTTCAGAGACCTTACAGATCTTTTCCATAAATACATTTTTATCCAATACTGTGGCAAATCATTGCTGAATGTATAATAACAATTCCAGTAACTCCTTACATATGCGAGTTCTTTTTTCATATGACTCATCACTATCAATATATCTCAAAAATGAAACGGAGAATAAAAAAGATTGAGTTGATTTGCAATTCATAGGTCAGTCAGAAATAACTTTTTAAAAAACAGATTGTGAAATAGTGGAATTTGTCATAATCTCAAAGCAAAGAAGCCTTCACCTTGTTCTAAAAAGTGTAAGTAAAATAAAAATTTCATATTTTAAAGGATTATCTTCGCAAGCAGTGACTGAATAAAATAACTTTATTTTACCAAGTCGTCACTGTTTCAAGGCAGTAATTTCCACTTTACGTTCAGCCCCCTCTGACTGTAGGACTACTCAAAAAGAAATCAAACCAGGGATTTGACAAGAAGGGTACAGCAGTGTTTCCTCCAGTTTCTCTGAGCTGGCTTGCAGCAGCCTGAACTACTGTTAAGTCTGAACGTGACATGGCAAGGCAGATCTCTTTTTATCATATCTCCTTACTCTCCTTGCACATCCAGATGAAACTAAGACTGAAGACTAGATTCACTTCTACAGTAGTCCAGCTTCCCTCAGCATCTCTCAAGAAGCCAAACCACCGGTGATAGAAAGGCCATGTGAGGCAAAGCATTACATCTAGGCTTCTTGTGAGGGTGTTTGAGTCACAGGCTTGAGGAGTATTGCAAAAGTGAGCTGGCAAAGCTGCTGAGGATTATCATAACCCTTGTGTATCTATGCTGATTAAATTCCGCAAGGCGCTCGTGTTTGCAGACAGCTCAGTCCCGTATGTATGTCCATATGTATGGGTGTACTTATGTAGGGATTCATTCCGGACATCAATGGCATGTAAAATACGAGGTTATACTGTCCACTCTCCCATACCGTGCGTACACGCTTACACCAGCAACGCGAGATCTAAAGCAAACATACATTAAAGTACTGCGTCGGATTCGGACTTGCACTAGGGTAACTGTACCTGCTTTAGACCACGTAAACCTCAGCTAAGCAGATTTTGTTAAAGACTCCCTTTTCATTGCTCAACACATGTCCAAGACTTCACGTAAATTAGAATCAGGCCCCATCAAAAAAGAGGCCAGCACTTATTCAGATGACTAATAACCACTGCTTCAGTGCATGTCAAATCCATATGGAGATAAATTCATAATGTACTTAAAACAGTTCAAAGATTCTGAAAGTGAAACACTATATTTGCAGCTTGATTCGCAGTGAGCCAGATCAAAGCATTCTTTTTTTTGTCTCACAGAAAACATTACCTATATTTTTTGAAGAAGTGTCTATATGAGCATCTTTTTTGTAAAGTTCATGAAAATAACAGAGGAGTTTGTCCATTTAACTGGAACCTGACAGCATGTACACGTGTGGTCTTAGTTTGCATAATACAATTTAACTTCAGTGGAACTACAGCCACGAGCAAGCAGCTCACGTCTTAAAGTTCGTGCGATTAACCCGTGTCTGTTTTCTTCCTTCAGGATTGTTAAATTTGGCTCAGTGTAACTCCATGTGAGTACTGGGCTGCATAAGTATAAACGAATGGCTGTTGCTCCTTCACACACTAGTTCATACAGGAAAATAATCTTTACTAACATAAAAATTCAAGAAAGAATAACCCTAGGCATGATATTTTCATTACACTAAAAATCTAACCAAAAAAAAAAAATCCAAATCAATTTAAAAAAGAAAGTAAGAACACTTACACACATTTAAATGCTAGAGTAGTGATTTCATAAGGTAATAGAAGAAGCAGTGCTTCTGTTTGTAGAAGTTACTATTCTAAAGTAGTTTTTGCTATTTTTGCTATTATTTTGCCAGTGATTCTCTGGAATTTAGATTAGAAAATTTGCATTTTTATTCTTTTACACTGTCCTAAAGACAATCAGCCATTTATGTCTCCTGAAATGGAGATATACACCATATACAGGGCTTCCATTTTGCCTTTCTCGATTTAACTAATACTATCACAGAAATTTTTTAGCTTTGGATGAAAAAAAATCACACCTCAATGACTTTACAGAATGTCAAGAACTCTTAGGTTAATATAACAGATTTTTAGCTGCTTGCTTAGCTCTCACTACCCCTATTTTCCTTCATTTGATCATAACACTGGTAATAAAACTTCACTTCACCTTAATAAAATGGAGTCAAAGCATCTCCTTTCATAAATTTCTATTTTATTTGAAAGAGACACTGATTACTGACCTGAAAACATACCAGCCTATACCGTTGCACCTTTCTGCTTCATTTTTTCCCTTTATATCCATTGCTGACTGTGATGGAATTATACTAGCAAAACAATATGATCCCAGCCTTGAGAAGATGTCTCTCTGCCAGGTCAAACAATTTGCCGTAATGAAAATTGCAAAAAGAAAATAAGTGCATTCACTAAACAGTCAAGAACACCGGCCTTTCTTCATGCCTCATGATAACAGATTGGCCTTGCCAACTTCCATCACAAAAACATTTTCATCTGTAGAAGATCTTAAAATCCTTGTTTTGAGTGATTGCTTTTAGATCACACATAACAATAAATATGAACTTTATCTTATTTAGTGACCAGTGCTTTTGAACGACTGCAAGGCAACTAAAGCAGCAGAATATTGAATACATGAAACTGCCATTAAAGAAGGTTAAGGCCATGTCATAAACTATCTAAAAATGTTCTTGTTATTATTCCAAGTTCAAGCTGATATGTGTGTGTACAGCTGGGAGAGAAGAAAAGGATACAATAGCAGGAGTGAAGCACAGTCAGTTAGAAAAAGTTGCTGTAATAGTGACTTTGGGATGACTTCAATATAAACAAGAGCAGATCTACCGTGGGTTACGCGCTCTGCGCCAATGATACCGTATCAAAGTCATTCAACTCCCAAGCCCCAGGATATGTGGGGTTTTTTCCCAACTAACAGTCTGTAAGATGCAAGGATTGGCCTCATTTGCAATGAGCACAATGTGAACAAGAGCCATAAGTCAGGAACTGAAAGTTAAACTCCATTTCTTCTGTCTTTTCTGTCTCCATTACTAATGATTTTATAGCTCGAATGTAGTTGATGGTGTTCATGCAGAACAGAAAGGTCCTATTAAGTCCACAGATACATAATTCAGCTGTATTAACAAGTACAACTCGTTATACAACTTTACCATTCAAGTACCATAATGCCTATGTACACGGGCACTTCTCTCCCACTCCCCAGCAGCATGCTAAAGCACAACCAACCTTTCCAGGGTTCCTTGGCTCTTAAAGCCTTAGGAAATGGTGTTAGGCAGCCAGCAGTGTCACCGAAGCATGTTCCCAGGCCACTGCTGTGTGTGTCTTCATTTGCCCCCATGAAAGTAGACTTATCTCTGCCTTTCAGTACTGACTTCAACCCCAGCTGGTAGGAAAATAAGCATTGTTTACCTCTCCCATGAAGTCAGGGAGAAGCCTTTTCCACAGACAAAAGCCATTATACTTTCAGAGCTTGGCCACAATAAAGACCGCCCTAGACATTTATATATTTTTTTTTAATGCATTTTAAAGATTGTGATATTCCAAATCCCCATCCAGGACTCAAACCCCAAAGACTCAGCACTCTGGTACTAACCTTAGGTAGCACTTTGCCTTCTCATTTAGCTTGTGAACGGTCCTACTTTTTCAGTGAAATTTGACCTATGAACTGCACACACAAGCCTTAAAAAACAGGAGCCCTTTTAATTCCCATGGGAAAATAACAGCACAAAAGCCTTGCCACACTTTTCAGATTATGCTACAAACTAATCTCCCAACCTCATAAGCCTACCTACCACTTCTTATAGGTATTAGGAAAAGCCTGAAAGAGCATGGGCAGATTTATGGGCTGCATAGCCAGGCAGGAGGAGTCTCAGGGTGTGCAGCCTCTTCTTGATAGCACTACTGACTTCAGCATACATCTGACTGTTGAGAGTTAAAAACACAAACCCGAACAAAAGTAGGTAATTCCACACAGGATTAGGAAAGTGCTATTCCTTCTTTTTTGGGCATTTGTAGTGATTACCTGATGAATAACATGGGAAGTTTGCTATTCTCAAAGGACATCAACAAGAGTTAATCTTTAAGCAGTTAGACAGCTTTCTGGGCTTTCAGCAAGAGGGATCACCTTTCCGAGGGGACATTTGGAGGAAAGAAGCCTCAGATTTTGACCTTTAGCTGGGGGCAGCCATACCTGACTCTACCTTTCTTGATCAGGAACTGTATTCTCAGCTTGTTTGTTTTTCTGCTTTGCTCCTGATTTTTATTTCAGTTCCAGTCCTTGTCACTTGTGGGGATGTTTGACCATGAAACATAGCAAAAGAAAAGCCAATATTCGAAGATTCTGGTTTTCCAGAGTGAACCACACTTGCAAAAAATTCAAAGACACTGATCGGGTGACTGCAGCAAACGTTACACCGTTAATGAACACAACAGTGAAGGTCTTCTGTACCAAGTTATTTAATCTATATCCATTTTATGAAACCTTACACTCATGGGGGAAAAAAAAATGTCTCTTTTTCCTTAGCTGGCTTTGGTCAATAATGTAACTTAAAATAATCTCACGGGCTTTATTTAGTCACTTCATCGACTCTCAACCAAGCAGAGTGAAGGCATTGCACTCAGAGTTCCCAGATATACCCTGGTGAGGTAGCTACTATCTCTAGAAACCTCTCCAGTCAGCCAGAATCATAGCTGAACTCCTTGTCTCTACTGCACTTGGTAATGCCCCTTCAGGAATTTTTGTGATTTAATCAGCTTTTTCCAGAAATTTCCATGGGAAGATGCCCTTTCCTGGATCTTCTTTTCAGATGAGTCTCCCAAATAGTAATTTATCCAGATTTTCATTGCTCCAAATGCAAAAAGCTCCCTTGAGATCTACCCTGATGAAACAAATTTGCCAGCTACTTTGTTGCCAACACCTTTCCACCTCAGTAAGTTTCTCATTCAGCATTAACTAAGATCATCTTCCTGAATTAAAGGAAAGATATGCTAAAACCTATTCTAGCACCTTGATTTACTCAGTCACACTGTCACGTAAAAGATAGCTATTGTAGACCTCCCCTATACCTTTGAAACTATTCTCCAACCAGTCATAGCTACAAGTTTCTTGGTTAATGTTGAAAGGCATTGGCTCAAACATTGAAAGATCACTGAAAGAATCAAACTACTGAACAGAGGAGACGTGCACAGTAGTGCTGTTGTAGCCACGGTGGGTTGTGTGTATGAGAGAGAAGATGCTGATACTTGTAATACAGTAATGAAAAATGTAAATGGGAATTATTTCTAGCCTGTGTGAAATACAAACTATATTTATTAACTAAGTTATATGGCTTGCAGAATGATTTATGATTTATATGTGAGTTGTACATCAGATTGAAGTGTCTGAAATTCACAATCTAATAATCTGCTGACTCTCAAACTCTGTTTTGGCTTGGACTGTGAATAAAGAATATGTTAATTTCTTCTTCTATGCAATGACCAAAGGAGCTGAAAATACAGCAAAATAATGCGATACTTTTTTTTTTTTTTTGCTATCTATTTGCTTATGTTAACACTAATCACATTGTAAATTATATTTATTTTCTTCCAGTTCACTAGCTGGTGCATTTTTTTCCTCTCTGCTTTTGTATCTCCTTGAGTTCTACAATCCAGGGCTCCTGGAAAGCAAAGCCAGTTCTGTAGCTGTAAAACTGACATTTACAGTAGAAATTTCCTACATCTGCTTTGCTCAAAAAAAACCCCAACCCTCCCCCACAAGAGAATAGAACATCTGAACAGTGTCTTCAACACCTTGGCATATCTAGTATAAATGTAATCTAGTGCCAGACACTGAAAGAATTAATTACCCAGTACCTCAGTACTGAAAACATGATTATAACAAGCAGATAAATGTCATGTACACAGACATAATGTGGTAACAACTTTCTCCTTTGATAATGATGTAGATTGGAACCACAGTCTAGCAGCAGAAATGGTGAGGGGGGGGTTTCTTTGCCTTCTTCTGTGGAAAGTCTACCTCCACACAGAAAAAACTAATTTTTTTTCCCTGACCTCTTTTCTTTCTGTTTCTATCTTTAGGATATGGTCTACAATATGAGAAGGACTCTGGGTGAGAAAAATGTTTCTCTTTAAAAGTCCTTAAATAAAACTATCTATTTTCTGTATATCAAATATCTTTATCAACATACCACATTATTTTTATTATAAAGCATGAGGTAGAAGAGATGAAATACTGCATATACTGATTATAAATGCTGCAAGTTTAGGTTAATCACTGAAAAAAAATTATAGCTTGATAATGAGGTTATGAAAACGTGGTATATATAAAAACCATGTGTAATATATATTTCAAATGAAGTTTTTAATCAACCCCTTATGGAGGAGTGTGAAATCTAAGTAATAAAAATTACATACTGCCTATGAGAGTTTTAAAGTGACATGAAGCTGTATCCTAAAAAGAGGCTAGATAACCTCACAAATAGGCTGATTGGCAATGGAGCATCAACCTTTCTGAGGAAATTGACTGAGGCTGACGATTGTTGGTGCCAGCAATTTCCAAACCATCTATTCCCTGCTTGTCAGCAACATAAACTAATGCAAGTGTTAGGATAGGCGTCTCAAAACCACTTTTGTGCCACTGTAAAAGGATTAACTGAGACCAGATAGAAGACACGAAGTATCATGATCATGAGTGTCTCAGGAAAGAAAGAGGATTACTAATGGTTACAGCCAGGGTGATGATTGTTTTTAATAAAGCTTACATATCTGGTCCAAACGTAACATTTCAAATCAACAAGTCCCTCTGACAGAAATAAAAAGTAAACCCTAGCATACTTATTAATTTATCTAGAAATGTCAAGTAATGAAGCAAGGGACATGAAATAGATTGGTTTATTACCACGATTGTAGCTAACACCGGGAGCCAGGCTTCTTTTACAACAAAGAAAAAGCCCAACAAATTTAACATGACAAAAGATAAATCAGCGCTCTCAAAAAGCTATTAAACCGTAAGTGTTAATTTCCCTTAGTTAAATCTTTGCTCCATCACCTCGTTATATATGAATCGTTTCATAAAAGTTAAAAAATGGTGCTTCAGAAATATTAAAGTCACAGCTTTATGTCTTCTTGAATAGGTCAGGTTCTTCAGCTTTCAGTAAAGGGGACCTAAATGCAGCTACCTTTGAACATCCTAAAAAAGGATGACACACACAGTGCAGTGCAGAGAACCTGTGAGAAATGAAGAATACAGACGTATCTCAAATAGATCTCACTGACTTCTAGAAACACTTTGAACAACAGCTGTAGCCACTGGGGTGCTGTAATGACATACCCCATTATAAAATGTAACACTAAGTAAATGTAGGAGTGGAAATTTAACAATTGGACGTTTAATGGCTGCAATTATGGAAAAAGAATAATGAACCTATTAGACAGAAGAACTGGCAATTACTCTAAGGCTTATTGCAATACAGCTGTGAAAAAAGTAATACAGAAGCATGCTTAAAAATGGTTATTAAAGGGGGATAATGCATTCTGTTTACCTTGACAGAAGCAATTTTTCTTCTGAAATGAAATGGTGCTTTTTGGCTATCAGACATGGGAGCTCAGATGTGATGGATCCCACTATTTAAAGGTAATGTATTTTCAGATATGCTTTTCTAGGTATAAATGATGTCTACACTAAGACTATAACAGCTAGATTTATCAGCCAACAAACAGACAGAGGAAGATGTTTAAGAACACACATAAATGGAAAATAAATAGCATGCAAAAATTTAAGGTACCGTCTAAGCGGCTACTCTTCATGAATGGAAACGTTAAATGTTAGTTGTCTCCTATCAAGACAGATTAGGTGCCAGACCCAGTAGGCAGCTTACAGAATTCCCACGCTGGGATTCAGATACAATGTGCTTGGCTTGCTTAATTTTCGTCTGTACACATCCTAGTGAGACTATATGGGAACAGAAAGAAGTCAGGTGTGGTACAGCTGAATCAGGGAAGACTGTAGCGGAAAGTCTCAAGTGTCTTCTATGGAAGTGGCATATCTGAGTAAAGTAGAATTAATTATTTTTGAATTTCAGTTTCTTTTAGATAGCCAGAGTCAACAACTAAGGGTAGAAAGTCCATGAAAGTATTAGCAAATGGTGCAGGATGTGTTGCTTGCCCACATAACTAGCAATCTGACAAATTCAGAGGACAGCCATGTCAGCCTCGCCCCGGTCAGTGATTTGACTGGTGACTCTACATTAAGCATTGTGGAAAGTTAAAGGTTCCACACCAAGTCATGAGAGCGTTCCTAAAACATACATCTGAAGCTTGATTAATAATCAGAATGTATTCATCAGCTTTCTGCTTCATTCAGTGTTTCCTACGGGATTTAGTAAATACACTGCAGCTCTCAGCCATACATTCCCACGAAAGAGCTCAAAACTTAAACATGGATCTAAATTTGGATGGCAGCGAGTGCAGCTAAAGAAAAGGCCTCAGGGCCCATATCTTATCATTTGGCGCAGACAGTTAGAAAGAAATGAAGACTCACCCTTAAAAGGCAATGAAAATAGGATCACCTAATTGAGAAACAGTCTTAGAAAACACAAAACACAATGCCTACAAATGGCTTCATAAGGACAGGAACTAAAATGATAAAGTTATGCACCAGCAAAATTCTCATCAAAGGGCTTTGCCCTAAGCTTGCTTACGTCACAGAAATTAATATGTACAAAAATAGGCTTACTCTTGGCTTAGAGAGCATGACTAGCAATTGGTGTGTATTTGGTTCAGGTTCTGGGACGGGCTTTGGCTGCTTTATGCAGCTGTGGCTGCTCAAAGCAGCTGGAAAACTGCTGTAAGGGGCCATAAAAATGTCCCAGTTTGCTCTAAATTATTTAACAGGTCATTTAGGCCCAAGGCTGGTATGTGAACATGGGTACAGAAAAGTGGCCTTGAGCTATGGCTATCAGTTTCCTGGTATGGGATTTGCTCTTGAGAATGAAATTGGAAATTTGACCTACTGACTTAAAAAAGACTTTTGTTTAAGAGCAACAGGAAATGAAAACCAAGCTATTCATTATGTGTACCAAAAATACACCTTGCACCTTGGTACTTCTTGGTTACATTGGCTACTCTATGGAACTAACTTGTTAGTACCCACATTCCCAGCAAGCTTTCCTCAGACAGTGCCAGTTCCTGAGGGTGACTGTGAGAGCAGGAGGGCTATCAGCCTAGAGGAAACAGGGCTTTGATGCTGAGGAGCAGGAACCATATAGGCTATGGAGAAGCACATTATAGAGACAGGAGCAGAGAAGACCACTAAGGAGCCCTGAGGTAAATATAACCCTGTATCACTTGTACAGAGTCATAATTCTATTATTTCTGAAATACAAGCTGTTTATCTATTCTTTAAATATATAAATACATTTACAGATGACTTGTGGGTGCTATAATGTGAAAATAGAGTTACCATAATTGCCCTGAAAAAGATACTCTTTTAAAAGTGTACCCTGAAGTTAGTGGCACTTATCCCATCACTCTAAGCATGCCTGCCAGACAAAATGTCATGATGCTATAAATGATGTCTCTTTTCCCACATATACTTCCTCCTTGTTTTGTCTCATCTTTGCCCAAGACACTGCAGTAGAGGTTTTAGACCATAGTTACACTAGGAGTGCATTGCATCAGCATGCAAATTATTCTTACATCTTTTGATGTGCAAGTGGCTTTTTTTACCAGTGTCTTAATTATTAGATTTCTCTTGAGACTGCACTGTATCTGTGGTGTCTCTGGCTGAACAGGTAGGTTTTTTCACACATCCAACCCAAGCATGACTAAGAGTGTAGCTTTAAAACCATATCCTGTTTGATTAGTGTTGATGCTTTCATCAGATACTAGTAACAAACAGAAAATCCAAGAAGGTGACTATGAAGGAAAGGGGAAAAAACTACTCCATGACAAACTGCCATTAAAGCAGGATGTTATCCTCAGTTGTCATCTGCTGAGAATATATTTGTTCACCAAGTAATAAATAAACATA
Source organism: Megaceryle torquata (assembly GCA_024611175.1). Classification (NCBI taxonomy): domain Eukaryota; kingdom Metazoa; phylum Chordata; class Aves; order Coraciiformes; family Cerylidae; genus Megaceryle; species Megaceryle torquata. The sequence continues at coordinate 34,555 of JANIJG010019315.1, forward strand.
TCCTCAGAGTCTCTGCTTTGAAATGATGCTACAGAAAAGCATATTGCTGCTATAATCAAGTTTAGACTATCATTTGGTTTATGGCAAATAGATGGTATTAGTTAACTATCTCTGGAAGGAATGATTCATTGCAGAAGGAGGAGCAGTATTCTGAAGACCTCCCTTCAAACTTCTCAGCTCCCCAGAGATGAAACATATTACATGAGACTAGAGAAGAACAGAGACTGTCTTTGAAGTAGCATTAACATGCAGTGCCATCTTTTAAATGTTTTATTTGCTGGTATTCAGCATTTGTATGAGTAAGACAGTATGTTTATGTCAATTTTCTCTTTCTTGTTAACTTCCTTGTTCCTCAGAAATTGCTGAGAGGAGTTTGTGCTTTTCTCTACAAGCTGCACACATTCATCTGGGTGCCCCCGCGCTCATTCTCCCTCAGAGAGAAAGCGCTTGCTCTTACACTTTCTTAAAGTTCTTACAATACGTGTGCTTTTTGCAGCACGGTTTTCTTTCAAATAGTACAGAAAGTCACTATTATAAAAAAAGAGAGGTGCTATAAAGAAGGATAAAGCCAGACTGGTTAACTTCAAATCTTCTTGAATGTGGTGGCACAATTTATTTCCTGAATTCTGAAAGTTGCCATTCAGATAGTCAATACAGTAGGGATAGACACCCAGATTAATGATTATCTCATAAAGCTTCCTTTTTTTTGTTTGTTTGGGTTTGGGTTTTTTCTGTGTGTGTGAGGTTTGGTGATTTTTTTGTTTGTTTGTTTGGGTGGGTTTTTTTTTTTCTTTCCTTCTTATTGTTCTTGTTTTATTCCCATGCTACATCAGACCTTTTTTAAATGAGCTGTAGTTTCTCCTGGTTCATTTAGCTCCATCTGTCTGCTTCAAATACGGTTTTATTATGTGGTAGACTGTCAAAAGTGTCTTCTTTCTGCAGTAACCTTTTAAATTAACTATGTTAGCAGAGGATGAGAGCTTGCTAACCCAAAATTATCCTGAGAGGTTCCTCTCAAAGAAAAATTATTTTTTCACAATAATATTGCAGAAATTCTGCTTACTGTGCCGGGCCACGTCAACTCTGCGCAGGGAAATACAGGACAGGTCTCTCTACTAATGGCAATCCAAGGTTGGTACCATCATCACCATACAGATGTAGTAGCCTGGATCTGGAAGCAGAACAGCGTTGATCACGTGCCCCGGTGACCAGGCTAAGAATCCCTGCTGTGATTCTGAGGGCATGAGATGCTTTGGATCCAAGCTGCTTTGCGTACAACTATGTAGGTGCTTCCAAGTTGTAAGGTAGAAACTCTACAATGTAAAATACATTTGTCAACATGGCTAAAAATGCATCCAAATGTGGACTTGTGAAGACCACAGCATATAGTGAAGAAATGCTTTAAGTGGGTGAAGTGGAATATCCACAACACCCTTGCCATTAACTACTCAGATGAGTGGGAAGCATCACTGACTCTGTCTGGTCCATGAGAAGTTAAACAGTCCCTGACACCAGACTAATGCATCAATTTCCTAACTGGAATAATGTGTACACCCCTGAATTCCGACTACTTGGGGGAAATAAACATGAATAATTAGCTCACATTTTGAATGAGTGTCTGCTTTTTTTCAGACAGTAAAAGGTAACTCTTATGCACTGTTACTTATCTCGAAAGTGCAACTAGGCTGTATTATTTATAAGAAAAGGACATTATTTGCTTAGCTTTTGGAACTCTATACCTCAGAACTGCACTGGCATCTTCATAGTGATGAACACTGAGATGTCGTTTAAAAGAATAAAAACCAAAACCATCTCCCTCCAAGACTCATAAACTTGAAGTACATCTGCAAACATCAGAAAATGTTTAGAAAGTTGGGTAAACTCAAATTTCATGAGAATTGTTCATCCCTAATTTGCACGGATGAGTCATGCAATTGTCACTGAGCGATGAAATAGGGAAGCAGGTGGTAGCGTCTGCCCTCTGGATTATGAGTGGGGCGTTCTGAGGCAGGATGTCTGTCAGGCTGTAGGAGAGTTACTGGGAAATGTGACAAAGTTCTTTTGGTTATTGGAGAAACAGAATAGATCTGAAAAAGCAGTTTATCAGGCCAGAAAGTTAAATGCTCTGGGTATGTTAGAAAGTCTGTTATAAGAAAAGAAAGGTGGTTTCTCGGATGAGAGATGTGAAAATATTGCAGGCTCAAAACATCCAAAGCATTCTGATGGCTCCTGTTATAACCAGCTCATCCAAAGACAAAAGAATAAGGAAGATTAGAGAGAAACATCACACTGAGGGGGAAAAAAAAAAAAAAGTCACAGCCTTTTTATTCTACCCAATGGCCGCATTAAAAAAAACCAAACAAAACCCCAAACCAACCACCTTGCAATAAAATTGAGATCCGCTCTCTGTGTTCTCCCACTGTAGCACAGGCTATTATATTGCATGACATTTGCATATTCCCATCGATTTTATACTGCTTGCAAATCTTCCTAAGCAGCATTATACCACAAAAAGTACTAAATATCCAGTAATGCAGCATCCTCTGGATTAAAGACAAGAAAGGGAAAGAAAAACAGGTACATATTCTTCCAAAATATTGTTTTGGAAACTGTTGGACTGCATAACTGTGCTGTACTCCCAGAATGTTTCTAACCACTAGTTTTTACATGTTGCCATTTTGGCTGCTAAAAGATTCCCTCCAAAAAGCCAAGATCAATGAGATGGAAGTTCAGCTTCTCTAGTTCACCTCAGGATCATCTCAGAAATCAACTGCAGCATGATAACTGGACATGGATACAGGCGTGAGGTAGCTGTAATTCCTGGGAAAGCACTGCACAGTATTTGCAGTGCACAATTCTCTACCTTCCATAAACAAAGCAATCCCGTGGGCTCGTTGACAGCCACACCGTGTTTCAGATTACAGTGGACAGAATTAAAGTTCTCTTAATTGCTGGGTCACTAAAGCAGACTAATGAAATGTAATAGAAACAAAAAGCATTCAGATGTACCCTGACACTGAGATCAGCATTTCTGACTTGTCCATTTTGAAAGATGATAACCCTGTACTGAAAGCTAAAGGCAAATGTTTTGTCATTGGCTTGTTGCATTACAGGCTCCATTTAGGACTAAACCATCCATACTCTGCCAGGAGACAGAACCCACGCAAACCACTACAAACTTAAGAGTCATTGTGGGATCTCAACTGCATGCACCTCTTCCTCACTGAAATGCCGTTTCCTGGTAGTCAAGTCTTCAAACAGACTCTGGAAAGAAACCTGCATTGGAAAGAAGTTAAATTCTCCAGCGGTTTGCTCTGAAAGCTGCAGTTTGTCTACCTGTACACTTAGCTTGAGAAGCTGTCTGAAAAGTGAAAGCCACTTTATTGCAACTAGTAAGGAGAAGTAGCTGGAAGAAGAAAAGGCAGGAGGTATCTATGTGGACAAAGGGTGCTGAGCAGAGATAGGCTCAAATGTGAAACAAGTTTTATCAAAGAGAAATTTCTTGGTTTCAGATTTTCAGTGCTCTAAACTATTTAACAGAAAATGTCCCTAGGATTAAGAAAAGCTTTACCAAGCACGTTTTTTCATTATTACCTCAGTACCAACACATGAACATACCAAAGTTGCCAGCTCTCTGGTTCTGTCAGGTCTTCCAGTGCATTAGTAGACCAGTGCAAGGCAAATTATTTAAGTCCTGTTCTTTGCTTTGTACGTTCTTATGTCTGTTCGAGTGAACAGGCTAACAAAGCCAATTCATACCCAGCAAAGAACAGCCTAACAAATTCTAGCATTTGTGAAATGTCAAGTAAATTTGTGTGCTCACGGAATTCAGAGTGTATTTCTAGACACTGTAATTTCTCCAGGCTTGGAAAATAAGTAGGATCACAAAAGCTACAGGCTTTAGGCAAACAGAAGGAAAACCCACACTCCTGTGGTGGTTATAAATCTCCAGTACCATGCCTGCATTCGTCTGCCATCATTTGCTCAATTTTTGCATACATTAATCTGGGAAATATAATCCTGACCAGCAAAATAACCTGGGTGGAATGAGAATTCATACAAAACACCAAATTACTAATCATCAGTGTTTAGTCATCTGCTCTGATCCTTTATTTCCAGTTTCTTCATGGATAGACTTTGTGACCGACAAGTGTAAGTAAAAGGTACTGTAACTGTGTCTGCAGGAAGAGCAGCACCTGGCAAATAAAACACGCCTTGAGACAAGGTGGTTGTAAAATGGCATACAGGTCTATACTTTTCTGCTCTTTGCTACTGCTTAGAAGTAGTTCTCTTTGGCTAAATTAATTTCTTAATGACAATCAATTATGCTACTTGTTGCTGGTTTATATTACATTTTGCAGATTTCCAGTTTAATGCCACTGAGATGTAAACTTCCTGACCTTCAATACATTAAGCTAATGTGCTACCACATTAAGGTAATCAGATGATCACAGCACTTCCCACTATCTGTGATTTACTTTTGCAGTGATCAGTGTAGAAGACATCACGTTTCCGCTCTATTGTCTGCTGCGGTAACAATCTCCTTGCTAGGTAGTTGTCAGTTCATTATTATAGGGCAGTCACACTTCCCACAACAAAAAAAGCTGGTGGCTATGAGAAAATTTAACTTGCTGAATACAAGAGGAAAGTTAGCTTTTATGAAAAGTGTACATTGGGCACATTAAGGAGAGGTGGTCCCTTATTATAGGAGCAAGTACAGTAAGGACAAAGAGACCAGCTTTGGGTGAACAAGACCTTCTTTGGGTGAGGGCTTATTTTCCCCTCAGCAATTATAACAGGTATTGTAATAACATACATGACTTTTCCTTGAAAACCTTGCCTTATCTGTATTCTTAGACCATCATAGCAACAGCAATTTTTCACTGTGTACACAAAACTGAAACCCTAGGGATCTCAAAACTATTGTTGTTTTTTCTCTATGTTGTAGTGTTTATGCACCTTTAAGCAGCTCCTGCATGGAGACACGAGTATGCAACACTGAAACTGCACCACACATATCTGATACAAGAAATTAAGAAGTTTCCCTTGTTAGAACTGGCAGAAGGAATCAGGTTAGAACCCAACAATTACAAGAATTGAAAACTTCGTATTTTTCCAAAACTATGCATGAGGTCACACAGGAGAGGAACTCCTGGAGGGCTTGTTGCACATCAGGAGCTTGTTCAGTAGTGTAATAGAATTAAGTATTAGCTCCAAGAGTCTTTAGGCATCTAGGCTTGGTTTGGAGGCATGTGCTCCCTCCAGTAAAGGAGATGACAGAGCAATGCAAACAAGAAATGCATAATAAATATGCATACTTTGTAAAACTCATAAGATTATCGTACAACTTGGTTACATGATATATTCTCTTTGAAAATGTTATAGATAAACTTGTGCCAGCCACAGTCCATCAATTTTATGAAATTATATTTAATGAATGCAGCAGATTCCCATAGCACAGGAATAACTACAGAACCATCATGAATAATGAACATAATGAAAGAAATATACCTCCAAGCACAGAACAAACTACTGACTGCATCATCAGATTAAAAAAAAAAAAAAAGGTGACTTAAATAGTTATTTGCAAATATCATTCTGTAAACAAATTTGAATATAAAAGACACACAGAGTTTGTTATTCTTCAAATTTGTATAAAGGATTTGTCACCTCCGAGATGACAAATCATTCAAAGTACAAAGGCAAATGTGCTGAAGGTGCCAGTTTGATTTACCGGAAATACCAGGAAATGGGGCAGAATACAACTGAGCATAAATTCCTACCAAAAGTTATTCTCAAGTGAGAGATCACCCGGGAGTAAAATGCTTGTGCTTGCACTTCATAGAGGTATCAGGGAACAATAGTGCACTTATCACTAATCAGTACCATAGCCATCCTACTCCAGAAAATTGTATTTATAGAGGTTTACTGCTCCCTTTATTTTGCCGCCTCCAAATTTAAGACAGACTTGGAGCAAAAATGGCCCTCACTTTTCCCCAAGCAAAAATAAAAATCCCCCCCCCAAATCCTCCCTATTCGGACAACAGTTTGAAAATAAAAATAAATGGATTTTCCTTTGTTTTCCAGTGCACTACATACCATATTCAGGCCAATACCACAGACTGAAAGATTAGAGAGCTGACAGTGTGATCACCTGACAGAAGTGGCTCAAAGGTAGCTCGAAAGCCTGTATGGTAAATACAGGAATAGCCAGCTCAGGTTGTCCCTCTTGAGCTGTGTTCAGCCTGAGCCTCAGAAAGGGAGGGCCTGAGGTTGAACCTTCTCGGCAAAATGTAAATTTCTCCGTCATCTGCTGCATTTAGCATCTCTCTGCCTGCCTGCATAACTCCTCATTAAAGGGGAGAGCGAACTCACAGCAAGGAAGAGGGAGAAACAAACATACCAGATGGGATGACAACATTCAGAATACTTTACAGGCAGAGGAGAGGCAGCTCCCACAGCAGAGACTGGGCGAGAGTAACCCTCAGACTCCATTCTGAAAGTTAGCTCCACAGCCCCACTTCAGCACCGCGGCAAATAACCACCAGGGCAGGGCGGGTGAAAGGAATCTAGTTAATCTCCTAATAAAAGGAGCTGTGCTTCAGTGGGAACTGGATGTTGGGAAGTTGCTCCCTGCTGCATCACAGCACCATGAATAGCAATTCTTGTTACATAAAAAACCAGTAAACAAAGCCAGGAAAGATTTATCTCAAGATGCTGGTTCTAACCCTCTATCTGTTCTTAATTTGTGAAAACTTGGCAAAAGCAGCAAAGGCACAGGGTATGAAGTGTAGGCATCCAGAATTTTGCAGAGGATGGTTAATGAGTCTCTTGGCTCAGCTGCTGCCTGTATGGTCCTCAGTGCCAAAAGTAGCCATACTCTGGAGCAGGTAGTGGTACCTCCACTACAGACAAATGTTTCAGTTGGTTATAGACACAGTAAGGGAAAAGAAACTGACTTTATTTATTTAGAAGCTCGTGACTCCTGTGCACAAAGAACATCAAGGAGAAGGTATGAACTTAGGAGTGACACCAAGATAGAATGGAAAAATTGGCAGAAAATTTGCAGAAATATAAAGAGGAAAGTAGGAGGTATAGTACTACTGAATGTGTTATTTGGATGTTAATTTGAATAAAGAAATGTTGGTCACATTTTTAGGGTGACTAAGCTGTGTTTTAAGGGATCTCAGAATTAATCAGAGGCTTATTCATGCAAAGCAGTGGTGTGCATGGGGCCTAGCATCAGTAACTCTGCTTCTGACTGGCTTTTTATTTATTCTTTTTAATGTTTCAGGAAGCCAATTACAAAACCCCACAATTATAAGCAATCTGGTTATGTCATTGCATTTCCTGGATGGTAAGTCTGTAAAATGATGCTTGGACTTTGTCTAATTGGACCCGCAGATGTCTCCCGGAGGATCTGAAATGTACGTAGGAAAAAATACATGGGGTTTTGTTTGGGTCCATTTGGAATGAAAAGGCACAGCCCTACTGCAAAGCATATTTGTGACACTGGGAAAAAAAAAATAAATGTGTTTGTTGCC